>KK115530.1:910411-924736 GCA_000611955.2 Stegodyphus mimosarum
CCCCCCCCCCCCCAAAAAGGAGAGAGAGATTCACACACAGCTGAGTTCAAAGTAAATAGCTTTAGTTAGAAAGCAGAGTGAAGTTTCGGCTAAAAGTACTCAATTGTAAGAGTAAATTACCAACATTACGAATTAATCAATTATCACCTTGTAAAAATTTCTCGTAATGAGCAAGAAAAACCAGCTGAAATAATTCCAAGTAAGTCTTCAACATTCATACAAAAGGAAAAAAAAATATACTTCAACATTCATAGAGAAGGAAAAAATTTATGGTTATAAGAACAATCATTTATGGGAGAGTAAAACAAATCTAAGTAAATAAGTTCTGAAATTATTGTAACAAAAATAAACGAAAAAGTAAAAGAAAATAGTCCCTCTTTCATACGCATTCTTGATTTCAAGGAAAAGAAAAACTTCCTTTTCCCTCTCTGACAACTAAAACTGAAGGTCATCCAACTACGATCTCTGCCAACAATCTGCCCTTCTCCACACTTTGGCCTCCCAAGAATGTAAACAAAAGCCCAGGAATGTAGCGTGGGTACGGACGTTATAGAAAAGGAACTATACGAATACAAAAAGTTAAAAAAAGTATTAAGATCACAAATGAGGACCAATAAAAGCTAATATAAATGAAGAACACAGACGGAAAACATCCTGCCTTGACCATGGAATTCAGATTTAATCTGTAGAAAAATACTTTAAATTTTTGGAAGGAACAGACATAAACAAAGGATTATCTTTTTCTGCATTATTGGAGAACAATAATATTCGTCAATGCCCAAAAATAATTAAAAAATATAAGTAAAAAAACTCCGAAATTAAATACAAATTTAGGTACAGCTGTAGAGACATTAGGTTATTTCGAAGCAGAAGGAGTGAAAAATGAGCAATGCCTTCGCCGGGACTCGAACCACGGACCTCTCGAAGACGTCGAGCGTGCTGACCATTACACCACGAAGGCATGCAAAGAAGACGGGAGAAATACCTTATACGTCTCTAAAACACGTCCGCAATCCTTCGCTATCCTCCTCCCACACGTTCCTCGAAATTACTGAAAGGCATATCAGGGCAGAATTATGGTTACAGCTAATATAGCGATCAATTACATTTGTTCAGTTACAATAGCTACAACGGTGATACAGTGACCGGACCAAAATATCGCCAAATGGTCACCTACTGACGTTTGGTGATTTCTCGCCATATTCAGCGAAAATGTTAAGCGCCAAAACCTTTGCCTGCCTGGGGGTATCTCGCCAATTTAGAAGATAGGTGTCAATGTTAAATAGACTTGCCCCTGTATTCTTATTTTTCCTCTAAGCTTCGCTCCTTTAAATTTTCATGTTACAGTATACAAAAGAAATGCAACGGTTTCGCATACAGTTGCATAAAATCGTCTATTTATGTACAGAATTAGTAACATTGTCCCTTCTCAAGGACTACACTTCCCATGCAATACAATCCCTGGACAGGAAGCCATACTTGCAACTAATATAATCAATGTAATGCCAAAATAATAGTTTCAGTAAATAAGAAATCAAGTACTAAATCAATAAATGAGCGCACAAAAATGAATTTAGAAACAAATAGGACCTTGGTCTTAGTATATTATTTACATTATATACATTTGTAAGGTATTCTTCACTCTCTCGCTATCTTAGTGTGCCTTCGGGGTGTAGTGGTCAGCACACTCGGCACGTATTCGAGAGGTCCATGGTTCGAGTCCTGGTAAGGGCATTGCTCATTTCTTCGATTTCCTCGTCTCGAAAAATTTTTAAACGATTCAACAATGTGCATCTAAAAGGCGATGTATATCTTAAAAGACAAAGCTAACACGGAGATATCTCAAAACTCCGATTCACACTAAACTAACAACCCATAACAAAAACTCAGACCCGATCGGTATTATATAGTTCTCACGCAGCCGTCGAGATATTTATAAAGACATATGATGGCCCAATTACGGTTACGGCTAATATACAATTACAACTTATTCAATTCCAATACCTGTTACGGTGATACGGGGATCGGACCAAAGTATCTCTAGGTGCTCGCCGAGTTTGGCGAGAAAAATTAGTCCCCAAAACCATTTTTAACTTGGCAATATCTCGCCAGTTTTGCAAGACAGCTATTTATTTAGTGTTAAATAGACTTGTAGACTTGACCCTGTATTCTTACTTTTCCGGTAGGATTATCTCCAATCTTTCTTATAAATTATATCTGTTAATGCTATTATTGATTTAATATCTTTCTTTGATAAGAATAGTCATGGTGTTTAAACTAGACAGAAAAATTTAATATAGTTAACTGGCGTTCGAACGATTATTCGGTACTAAAATATAGTTCCGGAATAAACATGTTAGAAGGATAGTGCTTTCTACTTTCAGGAAAATTCCGAAATAAACATGTTACGCAGATTAGATGGAGAAATAATCCAAAATTTATTGATATCCGTATAATGTCTGTGTTTCAGAAAAACATGCTTATAATTTGCACCAAGGTATCAATCATTTAGAAACCGAGTTTATTTCTTTACTCACTATTTTCTTATTAAATATAAGTTGGCATAAATAGAATACAACAACATACAAATACTAGATACATGAAAGGGAAATGGGTGAAGAGGAAGTTGAAATCTCAAGATATGAATAAAAGGAGTTCGAAAAATTTTTTATGAACCGTGAAAATACTGCTCATAGTTATCATCTATTATTCATTAAATGCATGGTATATATGAAATGTGTGTCAAAGGAAAAGAAGAGTGAAATATGGTTAGAGTAATTGGAAAACTGAATAAATAAATATTTAAACGTTTTTACTATTAAAATATGGAATTTGTAAGATAATTAAAATAACTTTAAAATAATTTCAGTGATTAAAAATGGAAAGCTTAACAAGGCATCTATTACAGTAATATTGGTGTGAATTTAGAATCGCTTAACAAACTTAATTTTTAGATTTAATCAAGGGAATTTTTAAAATTAAATTAGAACTATGTATCTAAAATGGTAAATTTGAAAGTTAAAACCATTCTATATTATCTAAGAAGATTTGTTAATAGAAGTATTTAGACAAGAAAACTGATTTAAGGTGCGCTACAAATCCGATATTTGATAGGTTGTTTTAAAAAACTGATTGTATATAATACACATAATCAGTTTTTTGTATGTCATTAATCTAGCAGTTTTAGTTAGTCTGAATACATATATAGTAATCCGCTACTTGGAAATTTTTGAATTCCTATGGGAAATAAACAAGATTTGGCTCATTAGTCTTTTAAGCATTATAAAACTATAGTTTAATTATAAAAGAAATTCTTTTTTACTTAAGCACATACCAGACTTTTAATTTAATATTTGTTTGTATGCACAATTTTTACAACATTTGGTGAACGAAAATAGAGGGTTGAAGTCTCAATGAACTATGCCAATAACAAGTATAAATGATTTTTTTGTAGCACCCATCTTCTTGCGATGAAAAGCAAAATCTAAAATCGCTTAGTTGATTGTTTTTCTTTGTTCGGCTTCGACTTACAAACATATCGCTGGAGCTATTACACAAAGTGTAATTTTGCCGACTCAGTGAGAATTAAGCCTTAAGGCGCATGACGATAAGTGTTTCCTGGCGTGATAATCTCGCAAAGGAGAAACGGAGGCAAGGAGAAGAAATAAGGGGGGGGGCATGAAGCCTGAAATCGAAAGCGGTCTGAGAGATGATAAAGCTAGGATCTACTGATGGAAGACGAGCAGATGCAAATTATTGCAGCACGGCTGAAGTTACAATTGAAAATGCAAAATGAACAAACTATGACGTAAAATTGTAAAAAATATGTGCACTAAGTACACTATATACAATATGTATGTATGTATTCAGCTCGTGTGAACAATAACTAAGTAGGAAAGTTGTGGTCATTATCAGAAAAAAGGTGAGCCGCCAGAGGTCGAGTAAGCCTGTCTTCGCGTAGAATTTCGTAGTTGAATACATGCGAGTAATTAACGTAATCGCTAGTGATAGCTTTATTGAAGAAACGGTCATTTGTCCTTTGCAGATAAGTTTGTAAGCTCTTCAATTTTGAGATCTTTGTGGGGGAGAGCATTTCTAACAACATAATGTGCGTCTGTAATAATCCTAAAAAACTTATTTTGTATAATTTACAGTTAAAGGATTTGACGCTCAGTAGCAGTATTCCAAGTAGGCGCTGCGTAGCAGAGAAGCGGTCTAATACAGGCAGTGTAAATATGCTTCTTGGTTTTGAGACTTAATTTTAAAAATCTGCCGATGACTGGGAGAAATTTATTTATAATACCAATAGCCTTGCTACGAATACTGTTGATGCGATTATACCAAGTAACATTTTGATTGAGTATGATATCCAAATATTTAGCTTTAGTAACGATGGGAACAATGTCACTGAATAAAGTAAGATTTCTGTAGTGTGAATTTCTCCGACGTGTCTTGGAAAGAATGAGCAATTGAAATTTACTGGCATTAATTTTTACTCTCCAAGTCTTGCACCAGTTTTCAATGGAGCTTGTGCAATTTTCAAATTTAAAGATGGCATGTTTGGCATTAAAAGACTTGACAGCAACAGCCGTATCATAGGCGTAACAAGCTAATAATGAGTAATTAACTAGACTTCAGTGAGGAAAGCCGGAGATATAACATAAGTAGAGCACCGACGATATCTCCTTGAGGGGCGCCTGATTTTATGTGCCCTTGTATTGAAATGACATTTCCATAAGCGACCACAAAGGTGCGTTGCCTGAGAAATGAATTAATAAGGAGGATCCGGGCCCGATTCAGGCCAAGTTGAATTAATTTATAGATGAGCCCCTCATGCCAAACGCGGTCGAGAGCTTTCGCCACGTCCAGCGTAAGGAGAGTAATACTCTGATTATTGTGAAACGCCGCACCGATGAATTCAGTAATCCTGACAAGCTGCTTTGTTGTGCTGAGATTCTTTCTGAACCCATCCTGATCGTCTGGGAGAAGATGTAGATAGGGCTCAAGGCGCTTAAGGATGATTTTCTCATATAATTTACCAAGCCCCGATAACAGACTGATAGATATATAGCCATCTGGATCTTCTGCGTCTTTACCAGGTTTGGGGAGTAAAAATATCTTAGCCTGTTTCCAGGGATCATGAAAGAATATGTTAGTAAGAGAGGCGTTCAGAGGACTTGCAAGTTTGGAGATTACGTAACATTTTATTGGTAACTCCGTTAATTCCTGGTGCTTTATTAGCATTTAGGTACCTGATGATGGTTTGGAGTTCCATTGGTGTGACAAAGTCTGGAAGACAAGTAACAGAAGGTGCATGTATCCATGCTTGGACATAGTCCTGCACATAGTCTTTGAATTGTGTGTCTATAGGATCGGTGTTCGGGAAAAATTGCAACTCAAGATACTCTGCAAAGACTTCAACGTTTTCTTTGAGAGTATAAGAGATTTTATTCTCTGTGTGCATAGGCATAGAGCAAACATGCTTCTTTTTAAGGTTTTGGAGGTATTTCCTGTTATTAATATTAAGATTTCCTATCATATTCTCCCTGGATTCATTAACGTGATCATTTATTAGCTTTATAATTTTTCTATTTAATCTGTTAATGTTTCTTTTCAGCACTGGATCCCATGTACGATGCCAATTCTTGAGAAGCCCGTTTCGATCTTTGATAAGTTATCTAATACTTTGAGGTAGCCTTGTGCAGTAGTGCGAGAGTTATGAGGTAGTGCTAGCACCTCGGTAAGCTTTGATAATACAGCTTTTTGTCAAGTCTTTAACAGCTTCGTTAATGTCATGATGCTTGCTTAATACAGAAAAGAGTGGCAGCCTCTGCTTTATAATGTTATGAAAAAGTCTCCAATGTGTTTTGTTTACTGTCTTAATGGCATCTTTAGTAGAAATACCTAAGGTCGCAATAACCGGCATATGGTCCGAGGTGAGCTCCGATTTTACTTCTAAGGCTATGGAAATAGAAGTATTCGTGAGAATTATATCGAGAATATCAGCTCTTTGCAGTCTAGGGGGACGGTATGTGCTTTCTGAGGGTACATGAAGAGCGATCGGTAGTTAGTAATATAATTACGCAGAATTTGACGATTTGCGTTAGTACACCAGAATCCCCAGTCCAAATGCTTGGCGTTTAGACCGCCAGAAATAATTACTTGCTGATTATCGCTGAGGAGATTGTTAAGAATCGTAGTGCTGAGTCTGTTATTCGGCGTATTGTATAAGGCAGAGAAATGCACATTGCCATAGTCAGGAATAATTATAGAAACAACAATATATTCGAGACCATCGCTTCTGCGTTCGGAGATGAGGTATGGTTGCAGTGTATTCTTGACGTGAATGAAACCCCATCCGTAGCGTAGCCAATCACAGCGATACGTTCGATAATTGTTAACACTGAGTCTATCAGCTGGTGTGGCGAAAGTCTCTGTAACTAGGCTGATGTCAATATTATATTCAAATAAGAAATTAGTGCATTCCTTCATTTTATTACGAATGCTAGCAGCATTCCAAAAATTGACTTTGATAAGTCTTGAAGAACTATTGAATATGCTCAGCAGTTTTTTTATCTGACACTTTGGGTGTGTCTCCTGTTCTGATTATTTGTGCTAAGTAGTGGATTCTAGAATCCTTAATAAAATTAACTAAGGTGGATAAATCTTCTATTACCTTTTTAGCATCACTGATAGTGTTTGGGCTCAGACCGTTAATTCACTTTAATGAGTCGGCATAGGATTTGTTTACAATAAATCTATCTGCATATGATTTGGGTTGATCCTTTTTGTTCTGCTTAGGGTATTTTTCACAACCCTTAAATGAGGCTGTGTGATTTGGGCCGCAGGTTGCGCATGTAGCAGGTTCATTTTTATCTTTTTGGAAAGTTCTAATCATGATTCTGACCGCATTTAACGCAGCGATAATCGTTATTGCACGCGCTCTGTGAGTGGTGGAAATGTTGACAACGAAAGCACCGGATTGGTCCAGCGCGTCCTTTATATTATTCAATTTTAACATGCAGTAAAAGCATTTTCTTCTCATAATAAATATTAGCTGAGATTGTGTTTTGGGGAAAAGAGACCAAAAATAGTGCGTATTTTTCCGTGTCACCCTTGAATCTGCGATACATCTGTGTTATGTTTATAATTTCATAATTTCTTTTTTCTGGAACAGATTTAATTTCTTCAGGGTCTGTGTCCATAGTAAGATGTCTTATAACAACTTTAAAATTTTTCTCCTCAGGGAGAATAAAGGAATGATATTTGATATCCTTATCATTTAAGATTGAAGATCATTTAATAGAAGCACTTGAAACTTTAAGCCGTTTTTCTGTTTGAAACCAGTATAATCCTTGTCATCAGAAAGAGTAAAAGCAGCAAATAGTATCTTTAATTTAGCGCAGGAGTACCTAGGGTCATTAATGAATATGGCAGGTGGAACAGGTTCCTGTCTGTCGTTTACGTTAGCATCCATGCTAGGAGCGGCTAAATAATTTGCACTGACCGTGTTGGAATTTTCTGTATCCTGCAAATGAGTGTCCATTTCTTCCTGAACATTTTCATTATTAGTAGGAGGTACAGGAGTCTCATGAGGCTTTGCAGGGCGTAAATTAATTATAGGAAACTTTTTCTTATGTTTACCTATTGTGCAGTAACCTTTAATTTTATTTTTTATTTTATTTTGTTCAATGCCTGCTTCTTAGTTGTCAGTGTCCTGATCAAGTGGAATTTATCAAGTGGAGTTCCTCAATGGTAGAAGTCATAAATGTAATAATTGTGTCCATGTTCAAATCCTAAATCCAGTCCAAGTCCAATCAGAAACCTAACAAAAGAAGCCTTTGCGAATCCAAAAGCCAGTGGAGGGAAGCCTGGGCCCCGGATTTCTGCCCAAACGACGGTGTCCTGACAGACGGATAGGCAGGTGGAAACTCACAAAGCCCTTAACAACCACCCGACAGCAGAAGTCTAGAGGGTAACTATGGGAGTTATTAAAATCCAACCCCCCAAAAAAGCTAGAAAATTTGATAAATAATAAGCAATTATTGGCAGCCAGCACGACGAAGCAAGACGGGAGAGCTGTAGAAAGCAGGAAATTCATAAGCGAAGCGTATACTATCTCGTGATCAGGAGCAGGGACGCAGGTAGCAAGAGCAACGACGTAGACCAAACTTCACTCATCCCAGCAACACCCCAACGTTTTCTTTGTTCTGTTTCAGCTTTCGTATATAAGGTGGGACTGCTATTGCTCGTTGTTGGGCACTTGGCACTAAGAAGAGGGTCTTCTAATTAGATAAGAAGGGCTTCTCCAATTAAATTTCGCGTAGTTCCTATCCTACCTTCTCAGGACTGAGTGTTCGATGCATATTCTTGGCAAACATCTTCGTGAACTCCTTAAATCCTGATCTGGAACATGGAGCTGAATGCAGCTGCGTTCTGTGATAGAATACTGTGATTAAGTGGTAGAAGAACTGCACTTGAAAGGGATTAAAAATCCTATTTTATTAAATCACTATTATATACAACCACTTCCCAACTCGGGAGGGATACAAAAAATAGAGACCGCGCTTGGGTCTAAAATGAACAATCAAATAATATTTAAACTAAAGCTAAATAGAAATTAAGTAGTTGTTGCTCGAAGAGCTATAACGCGAGGTTGGCCTCTAAACTAAATGGTGCGTAGCAAGATTTACTAATACTGACGCACTTGGAATTACTTCAATAAGCAATCACGTAAAGCGCTACGGCTTAGAATTTAGATGCTAGCTAGTACGAACGTACGAACGTACAGACGCAACGAAAAAATCGCTTCAGAATCCATTTTAAATCAGTTTTCTAATTATTTGGGGGAAGGAAGAGTCCTTTATTCTGCCCTTACGTACAGATTTCAATAAAAAAAACATCGTTAAATTGAATTCGATAGCGGTCAAAATAGATATTTTCGTTGAAATATGGTACCCGAAATTTTTCGCGATTACAATACCTCCTTTTTACTTCGTAGAAGGAAATAAAAATGATTGAATTATGTTGTTCTTATCTTCCGGTTAAGGTTTTTGTGCCTTTAGTTAACTTGCATGTTACAGTTGTAGAACTATCAACAATTTAAAAGTTGTTTAAGTGCGGCTAAGCCTTATCTTTTTTTACCATAGCAGCCATATTTGTTTACACTTGAAACTTATCAGAATAGTGGATTTGGTGCCAATCTAGAGAAATGAAGCTTCGCAAAAACAAAATAACTTCTTTTATTATTGCGAATTAAATTATGTTTAATCCGTTCAGGAATTATGATTTAAGTTATTAAATTATCCCATACATTGACTCAGCATAGCGTCCATAACAAATTAAGTCAGTTGCTATGCCTTCAGTGTCTTTTTGCCGACTGAGACCAAAAGTAAACTTTCAGTTTTGTATACCGAAAAATGTGCCTTCTTTCCCGCTGGCTGAATTGCATGTTTTTGCGTAGAAACTGTAATTTAAATTGTGAAAAGAAAATATTGTTTTAACTGTATTTGATGTTTTATGTTTTTCTATATCTTTCAATTCTTAATATAGATATTTTGAGTTTTTATGTATTTTTGCCTTGTCACGAAGTGAGAACTGAATTAATTGAATGAGAAATATATCTCTAATGAAATCCGAGGAAATAACTTTAAATGAAATGCAGCAAAATATGCGTATAATTTAACATTCCGTACAGGGAAGTAATGTGGTGTATACATCAGATTTTGTATACACACAAACTTAGGAGAATTTGCAGGATGACCCATTAATTCCTGCGCCCATAAGACCTGGGGACCTATATGATAATCATATCTTGTTTGCAGAGAATGACCGACACAGGCTAAAACTTATCTATACATCCACTCTCAAGCCTAAGAAAATTTCGAATCATAAATTCCGGTATAATTGCTTATTGACAAAACAAAAGGAAATCGATAGCATTATTTTAAAACATTTAATACACATTTTCAAACGTATTGTTACGAAAAATTCGGCGGTTGCACCTGTATGTAAGCTTTCCGGCATAGCACTAGGGTTGCCATAAAATAGTGTATGGTAGGGTTGCCAGATTGGCGACTTTATCGCCCATTTGGCGACCAAATGGGCGATATCCCATGGTCCAATCGGGAAGCTTCTAGAATAACTTCCTGTCGAGATATTTCTCGAAACGTGTGGAACTTAAAGAAAAGCTATATAAACCCTTGCGTTTCTGAGAGCCAGTTAGTTGAGAAGATTGTGAAGTTGTTGCGAGTAGTGTGTGATTAAGAGTGTGAGCATAGTGAGAATTGTGAAAATCGTTGCTTACTGTGAGTGCTAAGCTACGCGAGAGTTTTTGTGAACGGAAAGCGATCCAAATAGTGCTTTGCCGTGAAGCTACCTTTACAGTGTAGCTTGACAGTGTATTGGTGATTGTTCCACGGTGTTTATTATAAGTTTAGTGTTGCCGTGAAGCTACCTTTACAGTTACAGCCTGAAGCTGTGTTGCTGATTGTTTCAACGTATTTATTGTAGATTTTCGACGCTTTTAAAGGCAATTTTGGAACTGTGCTGTAAATAGTGATTCTTGTAAATAAATTGTACTTTTTATTGTTCTGCATCGTGTTTTCATCGGATACTCTCAAATCCACGAACCCGTATAACGCAACAGTATGTGCCTAAATACCGTCTTTTTCCGAAAATAAGACACTGTCTTACTTTCTTTTTTGGTCCAAAATACGCGCTTATTTTCGGGGGAGGGCAAAAATAAAAGTATATTTCTATATTTTTATTTAATATTTATTTTACACAGAATACAAAAATTTAAATTTATTTAATTACAGTCATGTCATCTTCTTCTGGAACATCGTCATAAATAAAATTCTGAATTATATTCTGATTTTCTTCCAAATCCATTTCCTGTTGAATCATTGGTCCGAATCTCTCATGTCTTGCGATATAGCTATCGTTAAATGAATACTTCTTGTCTAAGTAGCCTGTTCGTAGTGCATTGGAAACATCACTATCAGTTATTTTGTCCCATGAATTTTTTACCCAATTCACAACTTCTTGTAAGCCTGGTTTTACAAAATTACCTCGATGATTTCTCATCATTCTGTTTTCAATATATTCATTGATTTCCATCCTCAAATGATCCTTGAATGGCTTGTTTATTGTAATGTCAAGTGTCTGGAGGTAACTAGTCATTCCTGCCAGAATCATTATTTGATCAATCTTCCTCTCAGCAAGAAAGTTTTTCATGTCTTTAGCGCGGTGAGTACTGGCTGAATCTCACATTAGTAAACCTATATTCTGACCCCTCAACAGTGGTGGCAGCATAAAATCAACCCACTTTCTTATAACTGCTTCGGTGCACCAGGCGTTTTCACTTTCAATGGCATAAATTCCTGAAACACGTTGAATCTGGTCTTTTTTACCTTTAGTGATTAAAAATAGGGATACTTTCTTGCCATCTAGACGAATCGCCAAACTACAGGTAACACGTGCACTATCGTAACCGGTAGAAGGAAGCCTTGTGGTTAACTGTCGTTTGAGCTCCTTGGCCTAGGAATACCGCGGTCTGATCCATAGCAATCATGTTGCAGAGTTGGTATTTCGAAAAATCGATGCCATCAACAAAAAGCTTAAACGCAAGTGCACGCTTAGCAACTTCATTGTCTTCCAGCTTAAACAATGTTGTTGATCTCCTTAGAGACAGTTCATATCGTTTATGGAAGTTGTCCAACCAGTGTGACGATGCTTTAAATTCTCCTGTGGATATATCAAATTCAGTTGCTATTTCAAGGGCAAATTTTTGAATATCAGCCCTGCGCACAACCAAAGCCATTGCTCTCCTGCATGCAATCCATTCCCTGATGCAATCTTCCAACTCAGAAAATAACGGCTGCCGACCTGATCCAACTCTGCGTTTTTTCTCGTTTCCTTGGTCCACCAGTTGACACAGGTAATCGTAGTCTGCACGCCATTTACAAACCACACGGAGATCCAGCTTCTTCTCTTTACAGAATGCTACAAGATTTACACCCCTGGAGTCTTCCACGATTCCCTTTTTGTACTCGACGGAAATAGCTCTTTCGTTTTGTACTCATTTTAACTGGGGTTAAAAATTATTCACTTTATTTTTAGATAAAATTACGTATGAGGAAATAATCAGACTTACAAGACTGAAATGAATGAACGTTGTATACCTGCACTGCCGCTCAATGTAGACTGCTGCCTTGTGTTGTATTTTTAAGACGAATTCCAAGAATTAATTTGAAACGAACTGTAGAGGTAAACAATTAATTTTTTGGAATATTTTGTTTCAAACATTTCTCTGAAATACGAGTATTAGGAAAGCTAAATATATTATTACTTAATAAATCAACAGCATTTTTTAACGAATTCTTTTTGTCACATTATTTTAACTAGGGATTATTTTCGGGGGATGTCTTATTTTACAAAAAGTTCCGAAAATCCCGATAGGGCTTATTTTCGGAGGATGTCTTATTTTACAAAAAGTTCTGAAAATTTCGATAGGGCTTATTTTCGGAGGATGTCTTATTTTCAGAGAAAGACGGTAATAAACAGAGCTATTGGCTTTTATTATTTTAATTCATACACAACAATAAAGAGGAAAATACAAGCACGTTGTCAAGCAGCGCGGTAGCATTAGTCAGCAGGTGCATCATTCACTGGCGGATTTATTTTGTTGAAGCGTATATTATTTAAATGACGCAAATTTAGGTAGTTTTACGTTATGCAGCTACCACACATTTTGGCCCCTGTGAAAGAGAAGCCAAATACAATAGTACTATCTGAAGGCTATATGTGCATACCCAACAGTAGTTACTCGGCATTACTTCATGAACTGGCAACATTGCACCTCGCAAAAGCCCGGTCGTAATCGAATCTAAGGTGCGAAACTGAGTTTGGGAGACAACGCGGTGAAGAAAGGCTTACTGATGCGAGTCGCCTTCGACTTCGCACCATCAATACTCGATCATTTCTATGCGGCAATTAGAACATGAGATTTTTTTTTTAATTTTTCTTTTCTTTTTTTAAAAATTTTTCCCTTTAAATCAATAAATATATAATAAATAAATAAAACTGACCCCTCAAAAGCGGTGGCAGCATAAAATCAACCCACTTTCTTATAACTGTTTGGGTGCAACAGGCGTTTTCACTTTTAATGACATAAATTCCTGAAATACGTCGAATCTGGTCTTTTTTACCTTTAGTGATTAAAAATGGCGATACTTTCATGCGATCTAGACGAATCGCCAAAATACGGGTAACACGTGCACTATATTAACCGGTAGAAGGAACGTAAATTGACGAAGAAGCCTTGTGGTAAGCTGTCGTTTGAGCTCCTTGGCCTAGGAATACCGCGGTCTCATCCATAGCAATCATGTTGGAGAGTTGGTATTTCGAAAAATCGATGCCATCAACAAAAAGCTTAAACGCAAGTGCACGCTTAACAACTTCATTGTCTTTCCGCTTAAATAATGTTGTTGATCTCCTTAGAGACAGTTCATATCGTTTATGGAAGTTGTCCAACCAGTGTGACGATGCTTTAAATTCTTCTGTGGATATATCAAATTCAATTGCTGTTTCAAGGGCAAATTTTTGAATATCAGCCCTGCCCATAGCCAAAGCTATTGCTCTCTTGCCTGCAATCTTCCAACTCAGAAAATAACGGCTGCCGACCTGATCCAACTCTGCGTTTTTTCTCATTTCTTTGGTCCATCAGTGGACACAGGTAATCGTAGACAAGCGCCTGGCCCCAGCCACCACCCCAAGCTCTTATTGGACACTACTTGTGATGTCATAGAGTGACGAAATGAATTCCCCTCGGCATTTTTGGGCGCGAAAAGCTTGCTTTAATTGAAAATACTCTGTTACATTCCACAAATTCACATTTATACAAAACATAACCAAGACCAAAAAAAGTATAAGTTCATCTAACTTACACGAAACCGATAATAAAATCTCTTCAACCCGACGTCATAAACGGCAACCAATAAGAGCAGGGGTGGTGGCTGGGGCCAGGCGCTTGTGTTAGAGTGGTAAAACAGACAAGCAGAATAGGGGATTTGTTGCCAATCTAGAGAAACTAAGCTTCGCAACAACAAATAGCGCCTCCTTTTATTATTGTAAATTAAATCATGCTTAATCAATTTTGGAATTTATTCGAGAAAATAAGTGTTTAAGATGTGCTTCGTAATTTTTAATATAGATATTTTGAGTTTTTACGTATTTTTGCCTTGTCGCGAAGTTACAACTCAGTTAATTGCATGAGAAATACTAAATCGTCTGTGAAAAACTGTTTCTTTTTTTTTTTTTTTT
>KK115530.1:925710-981497 GCA_000611955.2 Stegodyphus mimosarum
GATGCCCATATTCGCAGTAGGATTACGTCATTCAAAATTCGATGGCTCTAGGTTTTATCACAATGCGAGAAACATGCATACATTTATGCAGATTTTTCATTTTTTAAAATTTAATGCAGAGCGATAACATTTAGTGGCAACAATTTGAAAAGTGAAACGGGCATTCAGAGTGAATCGACGCAAAATCGCAAAACGAAAGTAATAGTCCTTCGGGACTAAATCCCTTTGGACTAATATATATATGAGTGTGTAAATTTACCTAATATTTGGTGAATCGGCCTTTTTTCTGGAACACTGTACTGCTATTATTTTTAATATTTATTTTGTTGTATCTGATGCAGCAGATATTTCAGATACAAGAATATTTAACTATTTAAATAGTAACTGAAAACAATAATTAAAATCTTTTTATTAAATATTTAGTTCATTGTCTTCTTGATTTCATTTCCGGTCATTCGTGAAATTGAAACTGCTGTATGTAAATAGAAATTATAATAAATTTTATTTTGAAAGTCATTAAAACACACTGATATAGCTGTATATACCATTAAATTAAATTTTAATTAATTTCATAGATTACTTTAGAAAATATAAAAGCATTTTATTTCTAAACTATGGGGAAAATATAATTTTCTAACTTTTAAAAGCATCAGCAATATACAAATCAACAAAATAGCACTGAAAGAAATTTAAAAAATAAATGAAGCAACTGAAATACAACCAATTTGCACAGAAAAATACAAATACTTTACTAACATTACATTCATTAATGTTTAATCTCTTTGATTTAATTATTATAACGCAATCTAAAAGATTAAATATCCGTGAAGGTAATATTCTGTTTGCGATACCTGTATTTGAAAATGTTATTTCACATCTGCATGCAACGCCTATTGAAATAATAGTAATATTGAAATCCTAAGTAATATTATAAATGCGAACGGGAATTTGTTTGTGTGTTTATACGCTTTCACGCCTTAATTACTTAACCGATCATCATGAAATTTTCAAGAAATATTTTTGATATATTAGGAAAGGTTATAGGCTATAAAATGTAACTTAGCTGTTGAAACTTAAACTATATAATACGTTTTATAGCTTAAAATGATTGTCGTTATATAAACATTAAATGTTGAAAGTTTCATAACGATAAGTTAAACGATGTAAAAATTTGTCTGCGTGCGTAGGTGCGTGGCTTAAGTCACGCAAAAATTTTATAGCCTATAAACTCTTCTAATATATAAAAAATATTTCTTGAAAATTTCATGATGATCGGTTGAGTAATTAAGGCGTGAAAGCGTAACATTTATTAATTAAGCGTTTATTAATTTTTATTTGTTTAATTAAATTTATTATTTAAATTCTTTCAGGATTTCCGGCTTTTGGCTGTTCTTTCACAAACATTTTTCAGTCATTAGGAAATATACGTTGCAGTTTTACTAGATTTCGTGGCGATACACTCCGCGTAAATACAAAATATCCGCGGCCTATAGGTATTGAAGAAAGGCAGCATTTACTGAAATTTTACGCGGAGTGTATTTGTAAAATTCACGCGGAGTTGAAACTTATTTAAGGACATCAACGCCAGCGAAGCCGCGGGCGTTATATAGCCGCGGGCTAGTAATAATATAAATCTTAACTAATACTATAAATGCGAATTGTGAGTTTGTTACTCTTTCACGCCTTAATTACTTAACCTAGCGTTTCTCAACCTTTCATTATTCGCTGCCCAGTTTTAAATCAAAATTTTCATCGACCCCCCGCATACAATAAAATGTATACAACAACAATATATATTGAGTATTTTGATTTCTGTTTTTAAATTATTTTTAACTAACTGCCAAAACAAGAGTAAAAGCGAGCTAACGTTGGCGAGAAACCATATCTGGCATTTTGCCAAGCGGGCGGTGAATAGACGAAGCGAATGAAAGCGGGGAAAATTTAAATATTATATTAGAAATGAAAGCCAAACAGCGAGGTAATGTTAAAAGAATATGACAGTACAAAAATTTTTCAATGAAGGTTAACCTAGACGGGGAAATTGGGAATACTTTTTTTTTTAATAATAAAAGAAATAAGAAATATAACAGAAGTATGACTAAAGAAAAGAGAAAAATTAAGTAATATGGTTTGTGGAAGTCGTTTCGAGCGCAGAGCAAAGGTTTTCTCTTGGGAAGAAGGAAAATGTTCCATAATCCAAGTTTCAATTCTCATTCGAGTCGATCGCTATCGAATCTATCGTATGCTATAGATGTTTTCGCGTTAATTGCAATTCACCGTATTAAATATTCAAGGCAGCAGATTTATGCAGACTCATGGGTAATTTTTTAAGCGGGCGTAAGAGCGCATTAAACGATAGTTGAGCATCAACAAGCACACAGACGAACGTGGTTCCGAAAATAAAATCAAGAAAATATTCTCCAGAATACTTAAATTTAGGGTTTACCAGTACTGAAGTAAATGAAGAAGAAAGGACCCTGCGTATCATTTGCTCAAAAATGTTGGCCGCAGACAGCATGAAACCTAATAAACTTAAACGACATTTGGAAACGCTTCATAGTGAGTACGTCAGCAAACCCAGAGAATTCTTTGAATTAAAATTAAAATCATATGAAAAGCAAAAATCATTTTCTAAAGACTCCTTGTCTGTGAATAAAAAAGCTTTAATTGCATCTTACAAAAATAAAATACCTCGATGTAAAGAAATATCCCGATGTAAAAAAACCTCACACCGTTGGTGAAAAGCTTATTTTGCCAGCAGCAGTTGAAATTGCAGAAAATATGTTTGGAGATAATTTTTTAAAACAATTACAGTCATACCTCTTTCAAATCAAACTGTTGCTCGTTGAATTGGTGATATAGCTGAAGATATACACTGCGCAAAAAAAGGGGGGGACAGTTTTATGTCTCCCGTTGTACTGAGCCGATTGACGAAATTCAAATTGTGTTTTTCATGTCTCGAAAGCGCGACATAGTATATATATTAGATTTATATATAACATTGTTTTAATATAGTTATTTTGATACAAAAATCGGTCTTTTTCTGAAATAACATACCAATTTTTTCCCATATTTCGATTCTATGACTCAAAATTATGCCTCAATATTAAATTTTGGAAAATTTTGTGCGAAATTTACAGAGAAATTCAAAAATTTAACTTGGCAAATTTTTTTCAGTTTGCGCCAAGAATAATTTATTTGGCGAACTTCTTAATACGTGGCAACCTATTTTCCTATCCCTTCCATTGTAATGGAGCGTAAAAAAAGTCACATCGTTCCTACCTTTTTACATTGTGCCATGAGAGAAAAAAAGTCACATCTTTCTTCTTTTAAATAATTTTAGCAAACCGTGTAAACCACATTAGATGTTATTATCGCTGTCAACAAATATACCAAATTTCAAAACGGGCCAATGTATAAATTCACGTATATCTTCGAAAATTTTGAATAAAAAGCTCTAATTTTTTGAAGGTATGCTTAGAAATACATATACTTTAAGATGATTGTAAAAATTTTATAGGTTATAATTAAAAATGTTTTTCGAAAAATTTATAAAAATTATTTAAAATTCAAATTAAAAAAATAAATCATAAAAAAAGAGGGAATTTTATTTCGAATGAACCTAAATTTCTAATTGTAAAAGAAGGAATTAAGTAAGTTTAATAAAAAAAGAGATATTAATAAATGTATACCGAAATCAATTAACATTGAGGAGCTAAAATTTTGAGAGATAATATTTTAAAAACTAATTGTGAATGCTACTGCTAATATTTTAAAAACCACTCTACTTTGATTTTTACAAAACTTGGCAGCTTGGCATAATTTGAGTCTAGAATCGAAATATGTAAAAAAATTTGTATGTTATTTCAGAAAAAGTCTGATTTTGTGTCAAAATACCTATGTTAGAATAATGCTATATATAAATGTAATATATATCCTAAGTCGCGCTTTCGAGACATGAGAAACGCAAGTTGAATTCCGTCAATCGGCCCAGTAGAACGCGAGAAATAGAACTGTCCCTCCCTTTTTTTTTTGCGCAGTCTACAGTGTCAGCTTTTCTCGAAGTTGCGTGACAAATTGTTTTCAATACAGCTTGATGAAGCAACAGATAGTAATTAAGATGCTCATTTCATTGCCTATGTTCTATTTTGTGATAATATGTCAGTAGTAGAACTACTTTTCTGCAAACCAATAGAACGCAAAGCAACAGCGCTCGCATTATTTGCTATTTTAAATGATTTTATGAACGAGGCAAACACAGAATGGAAAAATTGGGTCGGAATATGCATCGATGTCTTGTTCAATGTCCGGAAGATTCCAAAGTATGCAAGCACTTCTAAAACAAAAATCGCCTCAGTGCGTCTGGACACATTGCATGATCCACAGAGAAACTCTGCCTTCCAAAGAAATGAGTCCTGGTCTGAATACTGTGTTAACTATGGTTGTAACCGTAGTAAACTATATAAAAATGAGACCCCTGAAATTAAGAATCTTTTCCGCACTATGTAAAGACATGGGTGCAATACATTCAGCATTACTATTTTATTGCGAGGCAAGATGGTTATCACGTGGGAAATTCTGCAACGTGTTTATGAATTAAGAGAAGAAATCGCTATTTTCCTAGAAGAAGAAAACAGACCGGAAGCCAAGAATTTTCGTGATGTTTTTTTTTTTTTTTTGATGAAATTAAGCTACTTGGTCGACATAAACGAGAAATTAAATAACTTGAGTCTTCAACTTCAAGAAGCAAATACACATATGCTGGATACGAGTGATAAAGTTATCAGGGCTACTGTTTCTTTTAGTTGATTTTGCAAACATGACTGGAGTCCTGAGTAGGAACAGGGAGCTTACGAAAAGCTATGTTCGTGCGTGTGTAGAAGATACAACAAAAATAAGAAGGGTTCAAATTACCCTTTATTTGCTTATCGATTTTACAAACGTTCACGAGCTTCGGGATACAAAGACCAACCACTTGTGGTCTGAACGTAAAGAAATATAAGACTACTAACCAACTAAAATTTAAATAAGAGCTAACTTTTAACATTTTACACAGATGACTAACACTAAGACTGGCCTTTTAAATTACTACGTCTGTAGTACGCAAACTGCGGAAAACTACAATACGTTTTTACCTTTCAAGAGGGTTAAACAGGCGGACAGTAACTGATGACAAACTCGCGTGAAGACTCGTAACAAGAGGGCTCTCTCTCCTTCCTTTTACTCTCTCTTGGTAAAAAGCCGCAACTCAAATACTTAAGCGTTAGCAAGTACAATTTGCATAAACATATTCAAGCGTTAATTTTGGCCGGAAGTGGAAAATAAGAGATGGTAGTAAAGTTTTAAAATAAAATAAAAGTTAGTTAAACTTAAGATCCTTACAACGTTAATGCTTTTTTCTAGAAAATTGGAATTGTGGATCAGAAATTTAAAGCAAAAAAATCCTAACAATGTTTGCAAATGTCATTGATTGTACTAAAATTTACAAGGCTGAAAAAGAACACGTAAAAGTTGTTTCTATAACCATTAAAAATGATTCAGCCATGCTGGCAAATAATTTTAAAAAGTATTTTCTTGCTGACGACAAACTGATAGGAAGTTACGAGTGGGTTAGGGATTCATTTCATGACTCCCGAAGGACTCTCAGTTGATGAGAAAATAAAATTCACAGACTTCACGACAAGTGGTGAAACCAAAAGACAATTTAGTAATAAATCACTATTCGAATTTTAGTCAGGAGTAGAGGATTATTTTTCTGTACTAAAACAAAGGGCATTTTGCATTCTATTACCATTTTCAACATTCTACCTTTGTGAAACTGGATTTTCTGCTGTGGCTTCTTTGAAGACAAAATATAGATCTCGGATAAATACAGAAACAGAACTGAGAGTGCCTATTTCTAATATTAAGCCTGTAAGGTTTTAGTTAAACTAACAAAGTTTTATTTTAATTTAAATCTTTCTATCTCTTCTCAGTTTCAACTTCCCGTCAGAAGAAGCGCGCGTTTTCAGCTTATGCTAATTTGAAGTAGAGCCAAGTACTATTTAAACCAGAGGTAGAAACCTCTCAGTGTGAGAGAGCTTTTAGTCTCAGATCACGGTCATTCTGTTCGACGTTCGCCTGACCAGCTAGCAGCTAAATTCTAAGCCATAGTGCTTGCTACGTGATTGCTTATTGAAATAAATCCAAGTGCGCTAGTATTAGTAAATCTTGATAAACACCATTTAGTTAGAGGCCAACTCCGCGATTAGCTCTGTGAGCAAAGCTTGATTAAATTTCTATTTAGTTTTAGTTTAAAATTATCTGATTGTTCATTTAGACCCAAGTGTGGTCTTCTACTTTCTGTATCCCTCCCGAGTTGGGAAGTGATTTGTAAATAATATTGATTTAATAAAAGAGGATTTTAAATCCCTTTCAAGTGCAGTTATTTCACCACTAAAACTATAGTATCTACAACCAGAACATAGCTGCATTCAGCTCCCTGTTCCAGATCAGGACTTAAGGACTTTAAGGAGTTACTTTAAGATGTTTGCCAAGAACATGCACAGAACACTCAGTCCTGACAAGCCTTCCTTCGAAAGACTTTGCTCTGCAAAACAGGCCCAAGGAAGTCATTAATAATTATTAAATTTGTTTTTAATTTGGTATGTTTTGATTAAGTAAATTTTGATTTAGAAGTTGTTTTACTTTAGTAAGTTAATTATTAAATATATCGAAAAGTGTTTTGTTGTCTAAGTGTCTGTGTGCTTTCTTTTCAGTCAGTTAATCAATTTTTTAAATAATATTTTCTCTTGGATATTCTCCCCCCCCTAGGGGGACGCGCTCCACAGGTTGAGAATCATTGACTTAACCGATCATCATGAAATTTTCAAGAAATATTTTTGATATATTAGAAAAGTTTATAGGCTATAAAATGTAATTTATCTGTTGAAACATAAACTATATAATAGGTTTTATAGCTTAAAATGATTGTCGTTGCATGAACATTAAATGTTGAAAGTTTCATAACAGTACGTTAAACGATGTAAAAGTTTGTCTCGTGCGCAGGTGCGTGGCTTAAACCACGCAAACATTTTATAGCCTAGCACCTTTTCTAATATTTCTTGAAAATGCATGATGATCGGTTAAGTAGTTAAGCGTGAAAGCGTAACATTTATTAATTAAGCGTTTATTCATTTTCATTTGTTTAATTCAATTTGTTATTTAAAGTCCTTCAAGATTTTCGGCTTTTGTATTCCGGATTCGGCCCGGGCAGCAAAAACTGCTCGATCTCAAGAATCTTCCTTACATGCACAATTAAGAAGATAAGAACAAGCAGGTTGGCAATCTGTTTTGGAACTGAGGAAACAACTTTCCAAAGACAAGAAAGATTGCAGGCCCAAACTTCCCATCAAGCTTCTATGAGAGCAGATGAGACGCTTTTCCAAACAGAATTCCACTTGACAAAACAACTTGAACGACAAGCTGCTTTGAGAACTGCTGAAATGCCTCTTGAAATACAAAACGTTTAGAAGAACAAGCTGAGCGCCAACCTGCTTTCAGAGCTGCTGAAACACCTCTCCAAACGCAGATCCGCTTGAAAGAACCAGCTGAAAGTTAAACTTCTTTGAGAGCTATTGAAACGCCTCTTCAAACACAGATTCGCTTGGAAGAACAAGCTCAACAACAGGCAGTTATTAGAGAGAGAGAGAGATGCTTCAGAAGAATTGCAGGCGAAAAGAATCGTTCATGCAGAAATGCAAACCGAACACTTGCGAAATTTCATGCATAACAATTAGTCCGTATTTAATGATTCTGGACTTCAATACTATCCTTCAATTGATTACCATAATCATCCATTAATTGTTATCGATTCGATGAGTAAAAAATGCCAGTTTTGCAATGCTTTAAAATGGAAAGATAAAACTGCAGGAATGTGCTGTTCCAATGGTAAAGTTTCGCTTTCTTTACTTGGTGAGCCAGAAGAGCCACTGAAAATATATTTATATGATACAGATTAATCAAAGCGTTTTTTAAGTAAAATCACAAAGTACAACTCTTGCTTCCAAATGACATCTTTTGAAGTAGACAAAAAGATAAGAATGCTTGAGTTTTCACCAACTTTTACCATACTAGGCCAGATATATCATCGTATTGGTTCCCTTTTTCCAACAGATAATGAACCGCATAAATTTTGGCAAGTTTATTTTATGCGTCAAGAAGAAAATGAAGCAAGCCCTCATTGTCAGTATATTGATGGAGTCGAGAGAAATATAGTATTGAAAATTCGAAGAATGTTACATGACCACAACGTTTTGATAAATACTTTCAAAATTTCAATAGAAAACTGGCCTCAATACGATTATAAAGTCGGAATTCACAGCTGATCGAACTCCATCTGGCGAACATGAGAGGCGTTATAATGCTCCGACAATTAAGGAAGCTGCTGTCTTGGTTACTGGCGACCCATGCGCTCCACGACATATAGTGTTACGAGCACATGATAATACACTGACACGGGTAGCTGATACTCATAAATTTTATGATGCTTTGCAGTACCCATTAATTCTTAGTAAAGGGCTATTGGGATACCATTTTTATATTCCACAGATTAATTCAATTACAAAACAGCCGGTTCCCAATAAAAAAGTTTCCTGCACGGATTTTTACGCCTGTCACATGATGCTTCGAGAGAATGATTTCAACCTCCTTCCGCGGTTGAGGCAGCTCTTTCATCAATTCTTAGTAGATATGGATATCAAAGTAGAGACCGAACGCCTTCGGTACATTTCTTTAAATTAGACACCACTACGAGTTGAAAATTACATTCACCTAGACGATGCAATTAGCACAGATGGTAATATTAGCCCCAACGACTTAGGCAAGATTTTTATTCTTCCCTCCACTTTTGTGAAGAGTCCCCGCTATCTGCATAGATACACACAAGACGCTTTAGCCTACGTACGCACTTACAGTAGGCCTGACCTATTTGTAACGTTTACCTATAATTCTTCATGGAAAGAAATAACAGAAGAGCTTATGCTCGGAAAAAGAGCCACTGATTGACATGACATAGTTGTCCGCGTGTTTCGTTTAAAAGTTCAAAAAATCATTAATGTAATAACAAAAGGAAAAGTATTTGGAAACGTCCAGTGCCACATGTACTCTGTTGAATGGCAGAAACGAGGTCTGCCACATGTAGTAAGGTGCTTCAGTGACCGCAAGGACCATTCATAGACAGCTAACAGAAAGGGGGTTGAGTTCACGGCGCCCCTTGCGCCGACTACCATTGACCTCTGTACAACGTCAAGCCCGTTTGCAGTGGTATCAGGCTCATTCTCACTGGAATGTCACAGACTGGAGTAGAATAGTCTTCAGTGATGAGTCCCGCTTTGAACTGAACCCCGATGACCAGCGAAGGCGAGTCTGGAGACTCCCCGAGCAGAGGTGTGATACCAACCTGTCTTCCGGCAGACAGGCCGACAACCAGGAGTGATGGTCTGGAGTGCCAGTTCATTTCATAGTAGGACCCTTTTTGTTATGATCCGTCGCAACCTTATAGCACAGCGTTACGTCGACGCAGTTCTAAGGCCCGTTGTGTTGCCCTTCATGTCAAACCACCCTGGATTTACATTTCAGCAAGATAATGCCCGCCTCCACACTGCACATGTTTCTATTGCTTGCTTTAATGCTTGCTGAACATTACCTTGACCAGCAAGTTCGCCGGATCTCTCCCCTATTGAGCACGTTTGGAGCATTATGAGGAGAGTCCTCCAACCAGCTCGGGATGTTGACGATCTAATGCGTCAGTCGGACAGAATTTGGCACGATATCTCTCAGGAGGACATCCGCAACCTCTATCAATCGATGCCAAGCCGAATAACTGCTTACATAAGGGCCAGAAGTGGACAAACGCTTTACTGACGTTTTTACTTTGTTAAGCTCTATCACTTCAATAAATCATCCAATTTTTGTCAAACTGATTTCATTTCTTTTTCTGTACACTTCTACCGATTTTCGTCCCATTCGCATAACTCCTTTTTGGTGCGTCGTTTTTTCTTTGCCTAAGAGTGTATTTTTAAAGCTTTTAATAACTCTGGTACCTTTTCATAACATCCTGGAGGAACTCTTCTGCCTTCCCATTTTCCATCACCTAAGTGAAATCCAAATAAATTATTATCTTTTCGAACGTTATACGAGGAATGTTGGCAAATAAAGTCCACAAGGGGATAATTCCTACTCACCATTTAAATCGACCGGAGGTGGAAGCTGAATGCTAAATTGCGATATTTTATTTTCTGGGAAACAGTGTGTAGGGCTAACGCTTATCAGTGTTACAAAGAAAGATATTTTTCGTTCAAATGACAGGTAGGTAGAATGTATAGGCTCCTTTATATCATTCTAACGTCTTCAACCCAAGCATTGAGACTTTCAGGATATCCCTGAAATTTCACAAAATATTCAACTTTACCACGAGATTTCCTCTTTTTCAAAACTTTTTCTACTGGGTAATAACCAGAGTCAGAAACCTTTTGAAGTTCTTGCTTATAAAAAGTCCCTTGTATAATTTCTGCTGCTAAATCTTTTAGCTTATAGACAACAGGAATCCGACGAATAATTTTATGAATTGTAAAAATTTCTCTTGTCCAGTTTTTTTCGTATCCTTTTTCGAAGAGCATTTTTTCTCGACTGATGCGAACCGTGTCCCCCACTTTTAAATCTGATCTGACTTGTTTCCGTGTCGCTTGTTGGCCATATAGCGTTTGCCAGATTTTCTCTTGATTCTGTAATGTAACAGATGCGGTTTCTGTCTTAATACTGCGATGCCAAGTATTATTATAACTATGGATTAATTTACTTATGACATCTAATGTTGACCTATTCATTTCAGTGAAGTGTTTCCACATCTTAGTTTTAAGAGTGCGATTAAACCGTTCAACGACAGAGGCTTTTGTTGCATTATGTGTCGTGAAAAAGTGTACATTTTTCCGTTTTAAAAAGTCTTGAACATATTTATTGGTAAATTTTTGCCCAGCATCTGTTTGTAAAGATCTTGGTAAGCGTTCCGAAATTATTTTTTCGAAAGCAGATATAATTGAGGTAGATTTTTTGTCTTTGAGGAGAACTGCCCACGAAAATTTGGGAAGGATATACAGGTTAGTAAATATTAACACCCATCGTTAAAAGAGGCTAATGATTGCATATCTACTAAATCAGACTGAAATTGCTCGTTTAAGCTTCCTACGGTCACTCTGTTCCTGGGGAATTTGTGTCGTACGGGTTTGTGTAATGTATAAGAATCCTTGCTTTGCAGCCATTTCTGGATGTCTTTCGTTTTCACGCGACCTTTTGAAGCACGATGTAAGGCAATAATACCACGGAAACTGGCAGGGGCTTGAGGATCTCGATAAGTCTGAGATAGAATCGCTTCCATTACAGCAGCTGTTATGATCTAACCTCACACTAACATTCATTTATCTATGTATATTCAAAATTATAATTCTGTGTTAAATTTAAAATTTAGAACATCTGCTTCGGATTCATAAAACATCTCTATCTAACACATTAAAGCAATCATAAATTAAAGCATGTGAAGATTAAAAAAAATATTTATGATGAATTTAAACAAAAGTGAAAAGAAAAGTAGAGCAAACATAACTTCTCAAAGACTAAGTAAAGAACGATACGTTTTAAAAACCAAAAACAAACTTTTATTCATCATCAGTGCTTTCTGAAGATTCAAACAAAGTTTTTCTGTCTTTAACATAAACATTTGCAATCTTTTTGTACAAATCACTAAAGTTAATGCACTGGAAAAAATCATAATCAAAAATAAGTTTAACAAAATTAATGTTATTTATAATTTCTTCGACGAAGTCCTTAGCCAATGCTTTCCAATTAATGGTGTAAAATGCTTGATCAAAGTACTTTCTGAAATTTTCTATAGATTTTAAATTTAAGCAAGTATGCATAAACATTGATTCATATCCTATTTGACAAACAAAACATTTAAAACGTTCAGAAATTGTTTTGCAAATAGACTTACTTATACATTCACATAAAGAATCCTCAAGTTCTTGAAATCCATGTGGTCTGTCGGGATTATCTCAAAAACCACTTTCGGTATATGAATATTCATGAATTTGTTTTTTCACAAAATAATCCATAGTTTGAAAAATGAGACTTTCTCTCACCAGAACGCTTATTGCATCACATTCTGTATCAAATTTCTATAGCTGATCCTTGTTCATTAAAACATGTTGTGGAACAAACTGAAAACTGTAATCCTTTTTCTGAAATAGTCTCTGTAGGGTTACGATTATTTCACCATTCACATTTTGTTTTGAAGCACACAGATCGTTTTTTACAAAAAATATATCGTCAGTCGATTCAAAGGTAGCAAAAGTGTTTAAATGAGTATACAATTCTTTCCATACAAATGGGCATAGCGAAACTCCATCTTTCGTCAGATACAAAAAACCTTGATCATTCGTACCATAACGATGAATATGAACACGAGTATGACCCAAGAAACACGAAACCATGACAAAATTTCTCCTAGATGAAACATATTTGGAGGAAGGGAATCCACTGTTAACTGAGGTCCTTTAGAATTCAGGTGTGTATCCACTGGTAATAGCTCGTCAAATGTCAGTACCTGTAAAATAATTAGAAAAATAAGTAAGAAAGTGATACAGCAACATATAATTAAAACTTGTATGCCTTAAAACTATATTAACATTATGCTTACCTTCTGATCTTTCATGACTTTCCGGGTTGACCGTGATCCTCATCAAACTTTCTTTTACCAGGTAATCGGAAAGTCAGGCTGACTCGAACACCTTTTCCTTCTTTTTCCATGAGTCCAAAGTTCATTTGTTGGGGAGCTTAAAATTAGTAAAGAATTATTCTCCAGTTCTAGTCTATAATCTTGAAGGTATTGCCTCTTGAATACTATAGTCCGCGTTTCACCCAAACTCAGGGAACATACAGAATGTTTACTATTCAGACATGGTTCTTTGTCGTTATGTTGTCCAATGCAAGAATTACCATCTTTGTATCGGTTGATAAGCACAAAATTAAAATTCGCACTACTCAAATGTTCAACTAAAGACTTGATTTCAAACAGTAGAGGGGTCCATGGCTGACATGAAATATTCATACCCGAAAACGTGTATGTAAGCCCTGGATCTCCAAAAGCAGCAAATTCTCGGGGAATTGGAAAAGATTTTCCTTTAGCTCGTATTTGAGAACTTTCTTTAGGTAAATAAACAATATCTTTTCCTAACTGTTTTAATACCTCATCGGGTAATTGTAAAACACCTTCACAAAGTTTGATTGTTAAGACCATTATCCATGCTGCACGGCGTAAGGATCAAACAAAAAAGTCTAAAGAAAAATAAGCGTGCTATCAACTCAAGAAACTTTTAGAGAACTGCCCTTCGAGGTAGAAATCAATTGTACCTCATGCTGGAACTCTTTATTTGGTCTTAACGCGGATAGGCTAATAGGTGGTGACGTTAGTTTTTTAGAATAAGCTGATTGGTTAATAGGAATGCAAACTTTCACTTTGGCGAATGTGTACAAAAAGTAGAAAAGGGCGAAAAAGCAAACATCATTTTGTATTTTAAATCAAAAAAAAGTGAGAGAGGGAAGGGATAACATCTTTTTCCTAGCCAAGATAACAAAGGTACTTAATCAAAATTATATAATACAATATTCACCAATTACATCCTCTAAACAGAAAAATAAATAAATTAAATTAAAATTTACTCATCTCAGAGTGCAGTTCTTTCTTCATCAGCCAAGAAAGAAAATAGCTTACCTCATCACAGATGAACTTTAAATGACGTCACAAAAGTTTATCTAGCTGTTATACTAATAATTGATCTCTAGTATTAGAAGAAATTTTAGATGACCCCAAGGTAACGTATGGATACCATCTTCCATAATGAACCGTTTAGCACCTGAATATGGCAAAGGTAGCTTGTTTTGGCTCACAAAATAAACGTAATGGTGTTTTGATCTAATCATGTTCATGGTAGCAAACATAGACTCTTTATCTTTCCCAAATAGACAATCTCTATAATTTTGAAAGCTGATTTTCCTATTTTTGAGTTTGTTTTTTTAATTCCTTTTAGCCTTTTCACTTCATCAGTCTCATCTTGAATTCTATAACTATACATTTTTGATTTAAGACCTAAAAACTCGGTCATAAACTTCCTGTGATTTTCATCCTTATTTTATATCCCTGCAACCGTATTTTTCCAAGCACTTTCTTATTAACTCTCGGAATTCCCAAAATATTATTTTCGGGATAATCTGATGTATCATAAAAATAAATGCTTTCCTTTAAGTCTTCATAATAGTCCTCTGTCCTAATTTCATTTATTGTACAAAGAATCTGTGTCAGTATATGGTAGCGTTATATTATCTCCATACTTCTTCTTCATTTGATCAAAATGGAAATCAATCATAAGCGTCTTGGACAGATCTAATGTTGACATTCCAATACAAATTGGCTTGTTAAAATTTAATGTTGTTTTCTGCATGTGAAATGCTGTAAGATTAGAGGAAAAAATTGTCTTGTATTTGAAATTTGGAGGACACACAAGTTTTTCTGCTATTTTACCATTTCTGCACAGTTTAATAGCTACTCTTTTTCGGATATTATTAATTGTTTTTCCAAATATTGCGTTGTTCATTAGTTTAAAAAAGTCTTTTTCAAAACTATTTCGCGCTTTCGAACTCAGATCTGCATTAAGGTTTATATAAGGTTTCAGCCACTCCGAATTGTTCAAATTTTAGAGCTCTGTGAATTTTCTCTAAAACCATACTTGAAGATATATATTGTTTAAGGGCTCTGAAATGAAGCACATATCTTACGTTGGGTTATAAGATTAAAACCAAACGCTTTTCCCCAGACTCTGGGGACACGATTTTTACAGGTGCTAAAGGAAGACCTTCTGGATAATCTAAATCCACTTCGAGGATATATCCTTCACTTGAATCATTAGGAATAGAATTAATATTTGTTATAGTACACCACTGGTAATTTTTTAGAGGTAATTTCTGACTCATGGCCCAACCGTATAAGTTATTTGCATCAAAATATACTAAAAATAGCGATTCTTTTTTATCATCATGTTCATACATATATTTATAGTTGGCTCTAGAATAGCGTTTAGAGCATTGAGATACGCCACTTCTGATTCCTTGCTCAATAAAAAGGAGCATGTCATAATCAACAAATAACTCAATTTCGACTTGAGCGCATTTAAGCATTGCATCCCAAGAGAGACCTGGTGCCGTAAAATATCATGCAGGGCCTAATTCCTAAGTTTTCAAACTAAGTGATCTGAATTGTTCAAAAACATCGCATAGTAACAGTACATCAGTTTTAACGTACAAATCGGAGTTTTCTCCCATGTTTTCCATATCGAAAGCATTCCAGACGTTTTTTCGCCTGTTCGAAGTCGTTTTCTGTTTCATGTTGCGCATTTAAAAGATTAAAAAATTTTTCTCTTGGTAGTAGAAATTTGTCTTCAAATTTCTGCATATCATCCATATAGTCATATGGGTACCCCCTTCCTAGGAAGTAAAGGAACTTTGTCTTCATTAAAATTCCTCCTTATATGTGTAAACATTTCATCTGTTAAATTATTCACTAGCGACTCAAGACATGCGGCATAAATCTGAATATATCAATAAAAGTTAAACTTAGTTTCTCAGTCACTTTCTTGTAAAAAGAAACATATCTTTCTTCGTTATTAGGGAACCGTATGAGCGCATCATCAAATGCTAACTCTCTAATGAAAAGATGAGCGTCATAACTAGACAGATTATGAAAAAAAATGGTATAAAAGTTGGTAGCTGATGTTTTAAATTGCATGATTGGTGAGCAGTACCTTTATATTTACCGGTTATATGATCTCGATCACAGACTTTAGGATCAGAAGCTATAGTAAAACGTCTTTTGCATAAATAACATTTGTCTGCTCTTTTATGTAGTTCTTGCGTCATAGAATCCAAAGGTGTCGTCGGCTTTGGGTTGTTATATATATTTTCTATAATATTTGCTTCTTTTCTCAAGCAATCGACAAATTTTTTAGAAGCGGCCAAACCTCTGTAAGTTACTGGCGGTTTCTGGAATCGATCATTGTTGCATGCAACATAATAGGAAAAACTTACTGCAATATGGTTTTGTATAACATTCGTAAACGAAGTGTTTTGATTCGGTTGACATGTATCAACCTTTTGAACGATGCATTCAAAATCTGCGTAAATAACAAAAGGAATGTGCAAAGAATGCTTAATATTTTTAAAGGTTAACTACTTTTCATCTTTACTTAGCATGACGACTTTTGCACGGTTTTTTAAGACTACACAATTCCTCGTGTCTTGCAAGCGAATTCTCATTGCGAAAGAACAGCAAACAGCGTCTACAAATAAATGTACGTCCTTTATTTTTTGAAAGTTGGCATAATACTAACCTAGAAAGGTTTCTAAGTAAACAATAGTGAGCTCTATCTCCAGATTTAAAAAAAGTAAATCGATGTGTTTTTCTTTAGGATTGTTCGTAATCACTAAAGGATAAACTATTAAATCTTTATTAATAAATATACGTTGATGCTTACAGCTTTTTGCCTTTCAAATATTTTAACATCTTCTGGCTTAGTAAAAAAACTGATACCTGGAAAATTATAATAGTTCTTAAAAGGTATGTAATGGCATACTCTATGGGGATTGCTTGCCACGGGATGCAAACCTGAAATCACAGCCCAGCGAAAGCACTCTATCAAAATTTCTCACACTTACAATGGCCTTTTTGCTTTGTAAAACTTGCGGAAGCTCTAAATAAGTAGAACCGCGTAATGGTACATATTTGTTTAGTCTTATCTCTAAGTCAATAATTTCTTTCAGGGACCATCCTGAATCCTTTGCTTCCAAGTCTTCACTTTCTTTAATTAACTTATCAATGGCTTCATTAAAAACTCTGCTCATATCTGTTGGGAGCAAAATAATTTTATTTTTCGTCTTGAATGCAAATTTTTTTTCAAATATTTCTTCTTTAACTTTTTATTTCATATACACAATTAACTTGAAAATTTACTTTGACGCTGTTTTAAGCTTTTCTTCAATGAGATATAAACTTCATTTCGTTTGGAATTTAAAAATTTCTTCAGTTCTAGGATATTTTCCATATTCCTCAAAGCGTAAGTGAGAAGTCTCTTATTAAAAGCATGCTCTTTTAAGAAATTTTCCTTACTTTTTTCTACCTCATTTACATTTGTTATTCTTTTTTCGCTCTTAACAGTATTTTCAGAAGGTCCATTGATATTCGTTGTTCGAACTAATTGAGTATGAGCTTCACTAGTACCTCCTCCTCCTTGCAGATTTTGCTGTACCTGAGAGCTTATGGCAACTAATGCGACAGCCCCATCTTCAGTTAAATTAATTTTATCATTTTTCATTTCAGTTCCGTAAATAAGCTTTTCACTATCTGGGCTGACTTTCCGTCGTCTGTGACAAAATTCACACGTATAAACATTACCTAAGTGAACGCCATTTAATGTCGATCAAGGGTACTTTTTCTATTAAATTTCTTCTCACAATATATACACACAGAAGCATAAGGTTTGTGAATGGAAGCATAATGTCTTTTATAATTGAAATGAGTAGAAAAACATTTTTTACACTCTTCACAGTCATAAGTATTCATAAGCTTTCAGTTGATGGTTTTCAGTTGAATATAACAAAAATAATATAATTAGTAGAATATCCACAGGAAAGAAAAAGCCTAATACCAACACTTTCAACTCACTTTCACTACGTAGACCAATACTTTCAAGATGCTTCTAATGATGGGTGAACTGCCAGGAAAGGCACAAATAGTGTCTTCAGCAGTCTACATTCAAAGATATTGGTTTATCATTTCCAGCAATGGCAACTTTCCTTTGTTCTTTATTTTTACACATCTGTTTGAAGGAGAAGAGAACAAAGCACTGTACTGTGACAATGTTGTATAAAAATCCTTTAAATGGTTTCACCCAGGGAGGCCGAATTCCGAATGTAATAGTGTCTCCTTCAAGCGATAGGACAAATCCTGTTGCAATAAGTCCCCATTGTTAACTATTCTATCTTCATCTCCAAGGCACCCCCCAAATGGTACAAGAGAAAGGACGTTTTCACAGGAGTCGGAATGTGAACACCTTTTTATTCAAGTCCCACATCGTCATGAACCGCACCTTTTAAACATTTTTAACCACTGACAGCATTCATGACGTCACGAAGAGCTACTTGCACAATTTCATCAGTTTCCTTTTACCCTGGGGCTGTCCGCTGAAACATTTGCTCCATCGCAGAATAAATCATATCATCCTCCGCAGCTAAAACAATGATCTCATTCTACCACTTGCTTCATCGCCAAACAATGACGTCATGCTCCACCGCAAAAGTAATAACGTTATTCTCCATTGACTGCTCCACCGCAAACAGTGACGTCATGCTCCACCCCTAAAGTAATAACGTTGTTCCCCACTGCATGCTCCACTGCAAAAATAATAACATCAATCTCCGCCGCAAAAGTAATGGCGTTATGCTCCACCGCAAAGCAATGACGTAATCCTCCACCGCTAAAGTAATAACGTCGTTCTCCGTCACCAAAGTAATGGCGTCATGCTCCACAGCTAGAATAATGACGTCATGCTCCACCGCTAGAGTAATAACGTCCTTCTCCGCCGCATGCTCCACCGTAAAAGCAATGACGTCATGCTCCACCGCTAGAGTAATGACTTCATTCTCCGTCCTTGAATTTTTTATGTTCGAGTACAATTATAATTCATATTCGTATAATTTATACAAGTAATATTAATAATAATTAAAATGTATTTGCTTCAATGACCTTTAAATAGCTATAATGACACATTTTATTTATTGAAATGTATAATTATAGCGCAACAGCATTGTTCCAAAGTAAAATTTAATTAAGTCGTATTTTTGCCATACACCAGAATTATAATTAAGGAAAAACATACCATACCGAAGTGATGTCATTTCCGGTTTAGAACCTATCGTAAAACAACGAAATTTGGAAATAGGGATGGTTTATGACGTCATTTCGGCTGAAATAACCAGCAGAAAAAAACTCAACTCTAAAAAAGGGCGTGCTCTCTGACGTCACTCCCGTCAAGACGCAGGAACAAACAACTCAACTATTCCAGAGTTCCCAAGCAGCAGGATCAAAACAACTCAACTGTTCCAGAACCCGTAAAATTATACTTTTCGTCTACCTTGTGATTTCTGTTTGATCGCCCTCCAGATGCTCTTCATCGCCTGAGGAGTACATTCAAGGTCTCCAGGATCGGTTTGAAGTGATGCCCAGTTTTGCACGAAAACGAGTCAACTGGGCGAAGAAGAAGATGAAGACCCGATACGACACAAGAGCTACAGAGTATCGATTCAACGAAGGAGACAAGGTATGGTAGTGGAATCCGACGGAAAGGACTCTGTCCTAAACTACAGTCACCTTGGGATGGTCCTTAAACAGTCCTAAACAGGCTGAACTACGTCATAGTTCGGATCCGTCAGCGAGATTTAAGCCCAAAGTCGTTCATTACGACAGATTAGCTCCTTACTATGGCCATATTACGTAGTGCATATAGTGTAAATAGTAATATAAAACCATGGTCTTATTTCCTTCTAAATTTGTAAAGTTGTGCATTCATTTATTGATTTAGTATTTGATTTAAGTTATTTATTGCAATTATTTTTTCTGTTGTTTTTCATATAATTACTACTGCCCTGGGGTAGTAGTAGTTATGTGTGTCCTGGGGTACCCTACTATCCGTGCCCAGGGGTGTTCTGCAGTCTTGTTATCAGCCTTCCTTCAGCACTACAGTTCCAAAACTTTAGGGTCGGTTTCTTGTCAATAATATTCCGTCTCAAGGCAATGAGTTGTCTGGATCGTCTAGACGAGCAGCCATCTGATCCCCTGGCTTTTCGACTTGAGCAGCTTTCATTGGATGGCGGTCTCTGGGAGTTGCTTCCTTGGCTGCCTCGAATTTCATGACGTACTCTAGAGCTATGACTTGAACAGCTTTCATTAGATGGCGGTCTCTGGGAGTCGCTTCCTTGGCTGCTTCGAATTTCATGGCGTACTCCAGAGCTATTTTCAAGTCCTTGACATCTGCCATTCGTAGAGCTTTCTGTATTTCAGGATCACGGATGCCGTCCATGAATATTGCAGGAAGAGCATTTTCCTTGTTTCTGTCGAGCATCCCGAAAAGGCGAGATGGGACAGTCTTTCATCATCGATAGCGATCTCTTCGATTGTTTCCGTGCGCTTCTGTTGGCGGAATAATCAGTAGTCATACTTCAAACTACTTAAAACTTTAAATAGAACGCAATGCACAGCGCATTTTAAGGGCAAGGTATGCCGGAAAAGTATAAAGGCAGGAGCACGTGCATTTAAGACTAAATAAATGGATACCTCGTTTATTTGTATTGAAATTGAATAGATGTAATTGACCATTATGTTACCTGTAATCGTAATTCCACCTTCTTATTGGTTTCCAGAAATCTCGAGAAGCAGAAAATGCTAGAACTATCTCGTGCAGCCGTTATTGAAAACTATTTAAAGCCGGAGAGAGACAACTCAGTTCCTTTGCTTAGTTACCGTTATTGCGAGTTGTAGTTCCTCGTGAACTAAGATAAATCGGATTAGCTTTCTTTTTAAATGCACTGTGCCCTGTGTTCTATTTAACGTTTTTAGTAGTTTGAAGTAAAACTACTGATTATTACTGCGTGAAATTGTGAACACTTTTACGAAATCTCTGAAGAAAATTTCAGAAATCTGATATATTTCTTTTGATAAGAAAAAATTTTATTAACCTATTATCAGACTTCTGCATTCAATCTGTTATGAATCTGTTCGCAAGCAACACTTTTTGGTGTCAGGAGTGAGGCTGAATGCCAATGACAAGAGCGATGAAGGAACATTTAAGGCAATGCGTGGTAGACTTTGCTGCCTTTTAAGAAAAAATGGAAGCTGGTCAAGAATCAGCTAAGGAAGAGATGAAAGCGGTTCAAGAAAAGATGGAAGTTGGTCAAGAATCAGTTAATGAGGAGACGAAAGCCATTCAAGAAAAGACTGAAGCAGATGAAGAAGAAATGAGAAGTTACCTGCATAATAGAGAAGAAAGCTGAGGCTATGGAAAACACAATAGTCGTGGTTGAAGCTAAAGTTGGACAAATTGAAGAAAACGTTTTTTCTGTTGAAGAACAAATGGAAAGAGAAATTCTGCCGTGGAACAACAAACTGATGACACGGTTTCTGCAGTCGCCAAAGAAGTTGATACCTTAAAGAAATTCGTATAGATGCCAGAGATCAATTCTGATGATTTTAATTTTTGCTCATGCCTGCTAGTCCCTCCCTGAAGTTATCCACATATGATGCAAAGACCTCTTGGTAAGTGTATAAGACACAATCTCCTACAGTAGCAGATGCGACTCGATGGGATTGCCAAGTTAAGGCTGTCATCTCGCCGCAGACGCGGCGGATATCTTTCAGACTTTTGCAGAAAGCCAAAGACTTAGGGACATAACACCAGAGAGACAGCCCTTGCCCTGGAAGACTTAGGTCTTCCTTTCAACGGTTTTAATTGCTCAAACTCCAGAGACCAACCAAGGGGGCGCCACTCCCCCCGGTCCGCACAGAGGGACTAATTGTCCCAGATTTTTGGTTGATGGAGTAAACGATGGGCGACCTCACGAAGAGATCCACAGGGCCGTAACTCAATCATCAACTGCAGTACACTCAAGAAACTCTAAGAAGAACGTCGATGGAGCAACGACAGGCGACCATCACTAAGAGATCCACAGGGCCGCAACTCAAACATCGACATAGTCTTATCAAATAAAACGCCAGAATATGTCGTCCCTCTGCACCCACCGAGTGGAGTCCATCCCACCTCGGAAGGTCTTCGATATCTAACCATGTAACGTCCCCACAACCAAGGTCGCAGACACGACAGTACCAGTACGGTCCCTGCCAAGCCTGAACCAACCTGAGAATAAACTCGGGCTCTAGTCCTGTGAAGACTGTTAATTTTTCCCCGTGGTTGAGACTGCCTAAGTACAGGTCTTAGTCAGTGCTTCCCAGGATTGCTCCCAGGTCAACCCCCGGGGGGAAAAGCCAAAGACTAGATTTCGAAGTTGTAGGGCGCGGTGCAGCTGCGCTTTGGGAAAAAAGACTACAGTAGGCTTTAATTAAAATATCATTTCTGTACGCTCGCAACACTTTTTGATAGATTGAATGCACAAGTGCGATAAGAGATTAATAAAATTTATTCTTATCAAAAGAAATATATCGGAACTGAAATTTTCCTCAGAGATACTTGTATAAGTGTTCACAATATCACGCAGTAGTAATCAGTAGTTAGGCTTAAAACTACTAAAAATGTTAAATAGAACACAATGCACAACGCATTTAAAGAGAAACCTAATCCGATTTATCTCAGTTCACGCAGAACTACAACTAGTTATAACAATAACTATGCAACTGAGTTGAGAGTTCGAGCTTCCTCTATATACTGATCCTAGCTTGCATATATAGCAAGCTTTTTGTCGGTTGTCTTGTCTTAGCGTGCTCTAGGGCGCTGAAAGTATGCGAATACTTGGGTAAGTTCCCTGGGCAGGAGAGCAGCTGAGGAGAAACTCTGACTACTTTGTCACGTGGGTGGTAGATTGTAAAGCTTTTGTGAAAATAATGATTAAGAAAACTGAGATGTCTCTCTCCGGCTTTAAATTGCTTTCAACCGGCCGCGCCAGGTAGTTCTAGCATTTCTGCTTCTCCAGATTTCTGGAAACCAATAAGAGGATGGAACTGCGGTTATAGCTAACATAGAGGTCAGTTATATTTATTCAACTTCAATACAAATTACCTAGATATCCATTTATTCAATGTTAAATGCACGTGCTCCTGTAATTTTACTTTTCCGGCATAGCTTGCTCTTAAAATTTGTCTCGCGCTACATTCCAAGGGGAAATAAAACACTTTTAATTATATTTCTACTAAAATTAGCTATCTAAATACAAAATTCGTAACAATATTATTGTTCCTGTCTGAAGACTGTAATATATGATACTTTTAATATTAGTTCAGATTTAGCTTCCGGAATGTAAAAGTTGGTTTCTTAAACTCAGAATTTAAAATCTCAACATGGTCATTTAAGACCTTCGTTTCGTTTATTTAAATTCTCGCATTGAAGATTGTAAGGAATTATTTAGTTTTAAACTAACCAGTTTTTGTTCAGTTACTTAGCTTTTCTGTCTTCCCTCATTTCCAGTTCCTGCCAGAATCATACTTTAATCTCGGTGTTATGCAAAGTATGATAGGAAGATACCATTTAAGTTGGTGCTGAGTTTCTTCAGACAAAACGTGTTCTGCCGTTTCGCCATGTTGTTTTGCTACCTTAAAGCTTCCTATTTTATGGCCGTACATATTAATTGCCACTTTGTGTATGTCAGTGGTAAGACTAAGATCCAGATGGCGTTAATTATCTCTGAGCAACTTCTGCTGATTATTTAAGTTACATTTAATTTTATATTTCTATTTTGATTTCCAACCAAAAGTTGTAGAGAAATTACGTTATTTCAAAGCAGGAGACACGAAAAATGAGCAATGCCCTCGCCGGGACTCGAACTTCGGACATCCGGAATACGCGTCGAGTGTGTTGACCATTAACCCACCAAGGCATGCTAAGAAGGCGAGAGAAATACCTTATATACTCCCCCTTTTAAAGGACTACTGGGAATTAGGGGACCCAATCGCCAAATCCTGGTGGTGGAGAATTATCCCCCACCATTTTTAGTTCGGGCGCGACCTATAAAGACATTACCTTTTTTTTAAGCAGGAGTCATGAAAAATGAGCAGCGCCCTCCCCAGGACTCGAACCTCGGACGTCTCGAATACGCGCCGAATGTGCTGACCATTACACCCCGAAGGCATGCTAAGAAGGCGGGAGAAATACCTTATAAAGTACTGACTAAGTTTGGAAGCACAGAAGTGCCATTTGTAAATTCCTCCTTGAGTTGAATAAAATAGTCTTTTCACCCTTCTTTCGTCTTGTCATTGATACAGTTTGAATTTGACGAATCGTCGCTTCACAGTTGAAATAAAGATCTGGCCAGCAAAGTAAATTAGTTAGACTCTTACATGATAACATCTGCTGCTGTACAAGTTCATTAGTTTTGAAGATTCAGTTTAATGGATTTTAATAGCAAAAATCGTTACGAATTTAAAAACGTGCAATTTTTATCTCAATATTGTGTAAATGCAGCAGCTGTTGCACCTTAGTCATCAATTAGATAATATATATTTATCATAAGGCAGCTGCTGGAAAATATATTATCGGATGATATATTTATCATTGGTTGCAGCTGCGACTAATATAAATTAAGCCTGTATATGAGCCAATTGGCTGCGGTTTTTCCTTTTATCCGAGTTTCCACTTTTTAGAGGTAGTATCCAGCATTTTGCTTCGAACAACCGAAGTTCAACTGTATTAAGTTTACAAATTACTGTAAACAATCGCTATTGACTATTGTAACAATGCTTTCAACTGTTGTTTGTTTGTCATGTATAGTTAACCACGCCGATCTCTTATTCTTTTAAGCCAAGTAAAATGAAGAATGTTGTTAATTTAATTGCATTCATTTTTTCATTGGTATGTGAAATATAACAAAATATTCAGCATGTTATTTTTTAAGAAATGATGGGGTTTTAATGAATGAGTATAGATGTATCTGGTTTTAATGAATGAGTACGATACTAAAGTTCGTCTACAATATTCAGCAAATATGCAGTCTATAAATAATAATAATGGAAAACCACCTGTGTATAATATGTAATGCGTAGTTGTTTTTCCAGTAATACTTATAGACTGCATATTTTATATATTTTCTGAATATTATAGGCCAACTTTATCAACATTCCAGGTCAACTGATATTTATGAATTATTTTCTGAGTGGCAGGAGAGATATGTGCCTCTAGCCCATCCAAATATTTAAAAATTTCGGATGGTTGAATTGTCTTTTCGTGTTGGCCAGATGCGGATTTATTGTGATAGAAACCTAGGAAATGCAAGTGAAGAGATTTGTTTCCCTCTATCATTTTAATTCTAATAAAAATTGTATTTTAAAAAAAGGGAACATTCCGAAATACAAAATTTTAAAAAATGCTGTTATGAACAAACACGATGTTATGGACAACAAAATACATTATTCTCGACATAATTAAATAATCAACAAAAATATATCCAGATAACGCATGCGAAACAAATAATAGCAGTGAACAAAGAATAAATATAAATAAAGTAAAAAAGCGAGTAAATAAATGAAAAGAAAAAGGAAGTTAATAACTTTTCTCTATTACACCGGAGAACAATTTTTTATACAATTTCTGTCGAATTCTATTTTTGAGCTATTTTAAACTTATTCTTCATGCTGATTTCAAAAGTGTAATTAGTTTTCTTTTACCACGCGAAGTCTACGAGATGCATGCAGTTAACTATATGCCTACTCTTTTCTAAATATGAGGAGCTAAGCAGCGCTTCAATCATTGCGTTGCAATAGAAAATAGTCATTTTCTAAAAATAGGCTGAGCACACGTGGTAGGTTTACACCTCTTTTTCTAACGGACATCACACGAAAATTCAGCCGCCAAATTTCTACTCTTTTAGTCCCCTAAATTCATTTCTTCTTCACTCTTCTTAAGAATCTTTACGAGATAAGATAATTCTCTTTTTCCTTCCAGTGTTCTTCTTGTACTTCCCCTCCAGAAAAATACATCCAATCTTATAACTATAGTTATAGGTACTATATTTATAGGAATAACGACAAAGAATTTGACAAATATGAGCCTGTTATTAATACGAACCACAAGTACAGGGAGATTATCTTAAAGTATTAATCCTCTTTCTCTCTTCGCGGAATTTTGCGTTTTAAAATCCACTGTAGTCAGTTTCGGTCAGCGTTTTCCATACGTCCGAAAGAGGTATGCTCAATCGAAAAAATGTAGCCCCAGCGCATTATAGGAATAGCATGACTAAACTAAGGAAAAACATGACTAAACGACGAAATGCCAATTCCATCTGTCAAGCGGAGCTTATCGCCATTAAATTGCCATCAAATTGGTTCTAATCAACAGTAGCATGGCAGCAATTTATGCAAACTGTCAAGTATAACAGCAATTACTGATTGGACCTCTAGAGATTAAACCTTTAATGAAACCATACACTCACTTGACAAAAAGTACTGCAAGAGTTCACCAAATGGATGAAACCCCATGCGAACAAACATTTGTGACGAATGCCCGATAGCTTGGCGAAAACTGTCATCAATGGACACTATAGTTGGAACTATCCTGACCTCCCACGTGAAAAGTTCCCAACCTGAGTTCCCACAAGAAGCGAAAGATCTGTCTTCATAATAAAAGATCACTCTCGAGTCCCGTAAGTGAACCTGTTTGTTCGCATTGTGATAGCGATAGTTGTTCTGACAGTGTATCATTTTTTAATCGAATGTTCGTATTTTAGCTCAATTAGAATGAAGTATTTTAATGACTCTGACTTGCCTCTTGACTGTATAGTCGAGAAAGAGGTCAATGCTAATTATTTCATTATTTGAATGAAACTGGGCTTCATCATCTAATCTGATGCTATTTCTTTGTATTTTAATGCTGTATATTTTAATATCTCACATTTTACAATTTTATGCTTGGTTCACCTCTCATATCATTATTAAAATTATAAGTAACTTCATCTCAGCTTTTTTCATTTTATTCTTTTTTTTTTCATAACTCTGCTTTTGTTTGAAACTTGTGATTATATGTAATTATTGTACTGTTTTAAATGCAACTTGCGTTTAAAAGACGTGTCTGGTGCTAATAAACTCTCCAGGTTGTATGCCATTAAATTCATCACCACCACCAATATCATCATAAAAGATGGATTGCTTCAAACCAGAAGTAATTTTGAATGCGGATCTCCTATCTTGAGATCTATTCATGTAAACCTCATCATCACGCCCATCGTGAAAACATCTCAGGTTGCAGGGAAGTACTGTTGCCGCAGTAGAAACCCTGCATAATCACGTTCATATCGAAGTATCAAACCAGGAGCGAAAAACTAATGTTTTCTTAACACGACGTCTATTTTAACATCTTGAAAGCGAAATCTTCCTTCAGACATTTTGGAAGGCGACTGTTCCGGTAATGTAAGCGTGATGGTATGGGGGCGAGTAATGATCAATGGACATAGCGCCTCTACACGTTTTCAACAGCGGATCTGTAGCCGGCCAGAAATATCTGGATGAGGAGTAAGAATCTCTTGTAAGACTTTTCAGAGCTGAATATAAATCTGACTTTTTTATTTATGGATGATAATGCTCATTCACGTCGAGTACTTCGAGTATTTGTTGATGAATTTCTTGAAAGTAAACACCAAGGGAATACCGTGGCCATATAAATCTCCTGATCTTAACCCGATGGAGAACTTATGAGGATATCTTGGAAAAAACGTTTCATAGTGACAACTTCCTTTCTGAAACTTTAATGTCCCAAAGACTGCATTGTTGGAGGAGTGGTACTTAATCTCTAAACTCTGGGTAACAATTTTATTGCCAGCATGGAAACACAGTATGATATATATGTACAAGTCAGAGAAGATTACGTTCCATATTAAATTCACAAGCCTTAATTTCTTTTTCTTTAGCTATTCTTTTTTTTTTCTGAACTCTTGTTGTAACATATTATTAACATTTTTATCATATGCGGTGGTCTTAAATTCTTTTATGTATATGTTATTATGTTATGTATCATTCCCCACAAATTCACAATTTCTGAGAAATCCGTGAGCCGGAAACCTAAACATTGAAGTTAGTAGTTGGAACCAGCTGTTTTAAATGAGATATCCCTTTGTGAATAGAATCGCACCTGATGAAAAATTTACTATGAAAGAAAAAAGCATGCGTTGAAGCCCCGTTGCGAAAAGAGGGTTACGAAATGAGTTACATCCTAACTTGAAATGTAACTAATTTCGTATATTTATTTTAATCTACCGGCATTGTTAAAAAAGTTAAAGAATATTTTATAAATAAAGAATTCTAAATACAGATCACTCTGGCCACTAAAACGTGTTTGTTATCTATTAAACCGAAGAATAATCTTCTAACTTCATAAGTTTGCTCTCAAAATGTGTGGAATTTTGTATTTTATTAATTAAAGGGTACTGTTATCGGGACCGGATTCAGAAATGTATGAATGGGTGCACGTGTGTATGTATGTGCGTATACGTGTATATATATACTAATTTAAAATGCTAATTAAAATTCTGACTAAAATGGTTTTTAATTTATGGTTTTAAATTGAATTTCTGTTCCTTGGGGATGGTGTGTGGAAAGTTTTCTTATTATGAATTATTGGTTTATATTTATATACACACACGCACATACATTCGTGCTTACATGTATACATGCATACATGAAAACACACATCCATATATAAATGCAGGCATACATACTTTTCTGGATCCGACTCTGATACCGCAGAAAGTATCAATTAGAGGAATGTATTACTAATGATAAATTTTACATGTTTATAGCGAAGCATTTTCTGTACAAAAGTTGTTTTTTCAAAAAATATGTAATTTATTTTAAGAAAATACGTAATTAGATGTATATGTCTGGAACCAATATTTAAGCAAATAACCTCCAAGAGATCTTTTTGAACGACCTTTGTAAAAGTATGTAAATTAACATAAATTTTTGACAAAACTCTGAACTGAAAATCGGTGCTGACAATTTCCTCAAGCGAAACAAATGTTAAACCATTTTTAAACATTTTGTTATATTTATACTATATACGAAGAAAGCAAAAATCTACCCAGCCAATTGTTTCTGTCGCCGGCAATCAAACCCTGGACGTTAAGAGGGAATTTTCAGCAATTTTACTTGTTCATTATCGGCTGTCGTGCCTTTGGGGGTGTATAAATTATACTGCATAAGAAATGCATAAAATAGCTTAATTTTAATCTGCTTAATACATTTTAGTTTTAGTAAAATTTTACTCATGTTTATCGCACCGAAATTCGGGTGGATGAAAGTTAATAAATAATTTTGCAAAAAAATTGTGAGGTTTATATCATATTTAGTAACATTTATTTCAATTTGTTAGCCTTTTCTGTCATTTCTTGTTTTTCTCTCGTTTCCTTGTCAGGATGTAAATGAGTTAGAGTGAATGAGAGTGTATCTAAACTGAAGTATCGAAAAGGCAGAACATGTTCCGCTATTGAACATTTTCGCTCATTGTTGGTTCTACCAGCTATTTTGAATTTTGAATCCCGGCTTCGCATTCTTGCCGCCGAAGCTTAATATCACGCCGGTGTAGGCTTCTGAGTTAATCTGTTAGGTTAAATCAATTTATGTAGTCTTAAACTACTAGCTTATCTTTAAATTTAGTTTTATCGCCACAAGTGTATGGTGGATATGTAAGCACAAAGTCTGTGCGTCTGTAAATAACTGAGTTCAATAAAAGGATATTTTACCCTCTTGTTTCCCTGTTGTATTCATCCTCCAGTCTTAGCGATAATTCGCTAACGGTCTTTTAAGTATTCTTAGTATCAGTTTATACTAGTCAAGAATACTAGGTGTTACAAATTAAAATAAAAAGACACAAGTTTTAATAAACTAGGAATTTCTGTTTAAGGTGTATTTTGACTCTCGATTACAGATCACATTATTAAGTTGAAATATTTAATTATATAAAAAAAATAGAAATGACGGAAAGAAGAGAAGTAGAATCGAGAGAGACTGAGAAGACAGGGATGGGGAGCCTATCTTCTAAATTATACATTTTATTAAGTTTCCAATATAATGTGTGCTTTAAGATTAAATAATATATAATTTATGCTACAAGAAGGGCTTGTGTTTATCACCTGAAAATATTTGACTAATTCATATTTCCAAGATGGTAAACGATGGTGTAATATTAGAGGAATTTATTTTTATGCATTTGCTTATTATGTTATACATCTGCAAGTCTATAACTTACTTAACCAGTTATTTATTCATTTTTAAAGAGAATAACTAATAATAATGAAAATAATAATAATGTAGATTGTCACAAATTTCATATAAAACTCAAAATGTACTCCTATATAAAATCTTCACCCGTCTAGAGTTCCCTTTCCCTTTAACTCTACATTTTGCATGTTTCTTCTTAACCCTGCATTTTATATAGCATATTCCTTTCCTATATATATTTGTTTATATACCACAGCAAAGGGAAAGAAAAATTTCATTAAAAAAATTATCCTATAAAAGTAAAGTTTGATTAAGACCAACTAATGCCTTACCCTCATGCCAAGATTAAGGCCCAAATTTTCACTCTTCTTAAACTTTTTTAACCAAAATCTAAAAGGTACAGAAATAGAAAAAAGGGGAGGAGTGATATCACCCAATTTTTCCAGTAATCAAAGTACTGTTTTGCTCTTTACACCTTAGTGCACATGCTTATATTTCTAAATCTATCATCATTATTCAAGAATATTAATAAAAATTATCATTGTATAAGAAGTCAGTTCTTTTAAACCCCCTTTTTAAGTGTTGAAAATTATAACCAAGGTCCAGACTTTTTATTTTATTTATTTTTTTTATTTTGCGTAGGAGCCCAAAAGCTTTAATTACTCACTGGCTGTGACTGCAATCGTCCATATATCTGAAGTTCTACTATGCTAATAAAAGATTTTAACTTATTTTTCTTTTGCAATTCATAACAGTCTACAGAATCTTTTATCATAAAAGGAAAGCTCCGTTATTCGGCATATTGTTTGGTGAACAAAATTGCTAAATTCAGTTTCATTCTCAAACAAAGAAATTTCGAAAGAAATTGCCAGCAATTATCCATGACGTCTCAGCAAACATAAGACTGATAACGATTAGGAAAAGATAAATGAATTGAATTTCTCTTCGTGTACTCAAGGAAAGCATTTGTCGTGAGGGGCTTTTATCTTCGACAGAGGAATAAAAGATAGTTTATCTTGATATAAGGGCTTAGGAAATGACTTATCATTGCATTTAGTGTCCCAGATTTTAAAAGTGTTAACTTATCTCACCTAAAATTTTGGAGACAAGGAAGAAGCAGAGAATGTTTACTATATTTTGCTCTGCACTTCTCTGAATCCGGAAAATGATTTTAATAGTCGTCGGGGCGTAGATCCCCCTGCGATTGCGACTTGAATGATCCATAAATCAACCTATCTGTAAATGGCGAAAGAGGATTAAGGGGAATGTTAAGGAATGTGCTGCAGATTTCTCAAATTTTACGAAAGTTGAACGTTCTAGTAAAAGTTTCGTAAGCCAATATGACATACAACGCGAAAGTAATTAAATTACCATTAATTTTCATTGCTTTGAGTTTTCAGTGTTCACAGGCTTTCAGGAAGATGATGAAGGATCTAAAAAATAACGCAAATGCAAGACTAATATGATAACTGCACATCCTTAACAAGACAAATAAATGCACAAAACTAATTTCACATTTCCAAATCTGGAAAACAGAGAGCTTCGTGGAAGGTAGTAACTTCAATATTTGTGTTAAGCTGTTGTTTATTAGAATTTCGGAGGTGAAAGATATGGAAGTTTTCTACGTAGGAGAGAGAAAAGACGAAGATCAATTACTAAAATTTCACTAACATTTTTATTCATCTGAACAATATGACTATAGTTTCTCAATACACTTGCCATATTCTTTAAGGCAGAGATTTATCGCGAGCTCTGTCTGGGAGGCAACCAGCAAGGAGAACAAACGAAAATACGAATAGTAGCCTGTGCCTTTGAATGAGCAGGCACAAAGCTGGTAAAGACATCGGAAAGAGTCTGCTAGGGAAACTCGGTTGCGAGACGTACAGTTTGGATATTTTGGAGGCTGCATTAGTTAAAGCATTTTTCGCAGAAAAGCATTAGATGTCAGTTGAAATAGGAACTATTTGGAAAATATCACATGGTAGGGGAAGCACTGACATTGTTTTTATGTTATGGAACGTTGAAATCGTAAAGTTATTGTATTCAAAGAACCCGGATATTCAAGTAATACCCGTAATGATGCTCCGCTTGCTACCCCAGGTCTACGACTTCATTGGATTGCAGAGTCCAGAACATCACTGAAATTCTTGGAACCCTTATTGAAGTCGTAGCTTAATTGGTACAGGTTGAAGCAAGGCCGGCAGCTCTGCATTCCCCTAGGTATATATTAAGTATCGCCTGGCTTTGATAAATTTTAAGCTTCTGCCCCAATTCTGAGACAGGACCAAGGCTCTTCTGCCTGCTCTTCCCTTGCCACTAACCTCTCTCTGTACTGATACACCCTGTATAAACGTTTCCTCTCTCTGTACTGATACACCCTGTATAAACGTTTCCTCTCTCTGTACTGATACACCCTGTATAAACGTTTAGATTTGTAATTCACAGAAACAGAGCAGAAAACATCCATACAGCATTCATTATCCTGGACGTTATGAGAGCCTTTGATCAGCTGTGGTGGTCTAAGATCGCTAAATGATCTCAAAGCCGGAAGAAAACTGAAAGACGATGCCTAAATATTTCCCTGATTTGTGAAATTCCACTGCACGATGTACTCTTTATTTTCGAATGAGGTTCACATGTTTGTAATTATAGTATAATTGCGATTGCCCAGATTAATGGTTTCGTATTATCCAAGGTAAACTTAACTTTTGTATTCTTCTTCTTGCATTTCATAACTTTTTGCAATGAATAGTAAATGGAAAGTAAGAAAAATGTCCAGATTTCTAGCACAGAAGGTTAAAATATGAATCAATTGCCAAATTACTCTACACAGTCTTTTTTTTGGGGGGGTAGAGATTTAGGAAAATGTCCACTGGTAATTTTACAAAAGAAAAAAAATCACATAAGTTTATGATTAAAGAAAGTTTTATATTACTTGAAATTTTCTCAGACTCTATAAAATTTAAAAATAGCTGATCTAAGTGTCGTTGAAAAGAGAAAAGAACTTCAAAATAATCAAAAGGAAAATTTTAGGGAAGTTCTAAACAATAAATCTGCTACAGAATGATACATTTTAGCTGCCTTTATCATTTTGTTATTTACGTCAGTACGAGACAAACACTTCCTACTGAAATTTAATAATGCGCCATCTATGCAAGAAAAGTCTGTGTACGTGTTTAGCCACAGTCTGTTACGCTTGGATTTCTGTGGATAACAAGAGTCACTGAGTATAATGTTAAATTAAAATGTGTTACTATCGTAAATGAGTGACCTTATTACTATTCCCTTTGCGTAATGTTACATGAGCTATCGAGCAATACAGAATTGTGTACCCAAACCCCTGCAGTTAATTATTGTACAATAAATGATGTACCAAAAATAAATATTAATACAAATTTTTATTTATTTTTATGCAATATGTAATTCATTAAGTCTGTGCTTCTCGATCTTCTTCCGGTCATGGCATTGCTTACAAGCATAAATTCATGGCAAAATATGAAAAACAAAAAACATTTTTCTGTTAACATGATTGATAATTTCTATTTCATACTAGGGATTCACTTAATAATATCTTTCTTTCAAATATTTTTTCATTATAATACATAAATATTCGAATTAGATAAGTCTTCTTATGCAGTAATAAGCACAAAATGGATAAAACAAATGGAATGAAAATGCCTAATCCCTTCATTGTTAGTGACTCATATTTGCTACAATTGTTTTATTACATCTATGAATTAAATTGCGAGATTTGACTAAGAGAAACTGTGATAAAATTCTTAGAAATTTATTTTATAATAATTTGATGTGAAACTACAAAGCAAAATTTTCTTATACACAGAAGAATTAACTATATATAAATTTGCTAGTAATCATATTTCACTGAGAAAATAAAACATATTTAAGCATTAATCTAAACATCTCCAATATTCTTTTGCCGCAGTTAATACATATATTATTTTCCTATTTCAATAAGATAATTGTTTCTGTGAACATAATTTTTTATATGTGTGTCCATGATCGAAAGAGCTACACACTATTCAAGACGCTTTAATGATGATGTCTTTAGATTTTTTTACCCTTTTCATGGGCCTTGGAAAAATTACTTCTCACCTACATGATCCTACGAAATACACCTGTGGGAAGCGCAAAACCCGCTATAACATTCTGGCCTTGCTATACACATTGAGAAAACTAATTTTCATTTCAGTTTTGTGCTGCCATCTATGTTTAATTGATTGAAACAGAATTAGCACATTTGTTTTGAACATAGAACACGTTGGTTGAGATCTATGCTAACGTGACCCCAGTTTTGACGTGACTTTTGTATTGCTCAACGATTCTACTGAAATGTGAGTAAAACACTGTTTTTATTTTAATAACACTTTTTTAATTTGTATATTTCTGCACATTTTGTGCCATTAACTATCTAATATTGAATAATAAATAATGGGTGAAATGTGAAAATGCTGTTGCATCATACATAAAAGCCACGTGCAATTTGTATATTTCAAAAATTAGGATATTCACAAATGACAAACTACAAAGAGGTTAATTAGTGTTCCTAACTAAGGAAGGTGTTGCTGCAATAAAGTGGGTGGACAATAAGGCTGTTACTCTGCTGACTGCCACACATAATCCAGTTATTATTACATCTGTAAATCGGACAAAAAAGGATGGTACTGCAACAGAAGTGCCTTGCTTTAAAGATGTCGCTGTACATAACAATATCATGGAGGGGTTGATCGCTTCGATCAAAGAAAAGAAAGATACCAATTAGGAAAAGTTCTGTAAAATGGCAGCATCATATTTTTTATTTCCTTATTGACCTTGGCACCGTAAATAGTTTTATACTGTGGCAAGTAAACAAAAAACAAACCAAAAAAAAATATTATAAATTATACAGTTAAAAAAACAGTACAAAATCTGAAAGATTTCAGATTTTAAATTACGTCCAAAGGCGCGTTTTTTTAACGTTTCGTGTGCTATCTTTTTTTTATTAAATATCATGTACTACGTACTCAAACCATAAAATTCAGTTCAAAATCAATATCGCAAAATCATTTTAAAATGAACATATCTTTAGAATTTCCGTAAGTCTCGTGCGCTGGAGATAAAAATGTTTTTTTTTTTTTTTTTTCCGTACAGTGTTGCCATTGCTCGCTTTGAAATCATTTAGTTTGTTAATCAGAAATTCGTTGAAATGTTACAAAACATAAAATCGATAATAAAGCAAATTTCAAATTCAAAATTAGGGCTTCCAGATGCCCATATTCGCAGTAGGATTACGTCATTCAAAATTCGATGGCTCTAGGTTTTATCACAATGCGAGAAACATGCATACATTTATGCAGATTTTTCATTTTTTAAAATTTAATGCAGAGCGATAACATTTAGTGGCAACAATTTGAAAAGTGAAACGGGCATTCAGATTGAATCGACGCAAAATCGCAAAACGAAAGTAATAGTCCTTCGGGACTAAATCCCTTTGGACTAAAAAAGACAAAACAGAAGTTTAAAAAAGCAAATATTCCGTATAGCATTAGCTTGTCAGCTAATAGACGAATATTCCTTTAAAAAAAGGAAAAGCAGTTCTGTTAGCTTCTAGGCAAAGAAGTGTTGCGGTTTTGAATGATGTGCGCTTAGCCAGTGTGGGAAATCATATACCACAGATAGTTTCCAACAATAGATGTTGTAGGACATGTAGCGCAAAGGCTCGAGAAAAGAATACCCGCTACACGTGTGCAGAATGTGACGTTAACTTGTGCACTGCAACATGTATCTCATTTTTCTGTAGCAAATAATCGCCGTTAAATTTAATTTTCTCTATGACCATAAGGGTGGGAAGTATACTCTCCCACCCCTAGTATTTAAATGTTAACAAAAAATTTGGTAAAATAAAATATATTTCCTTAAATGCTATTGTTTAATTAATAACAAAAAAAGGGGAGAGAAATTCAAAAGAGAAATAAATGGCCCATGAAACGTTCTCGATAATGAGCATAGAAAGTAAACTTTATTCATACATTTATGTTTTAAACAATTGATAAAAATGTTATTGTCTTCTTTACTGATGGATGAAAACTTCTTTTTCAAAGGTACGGTAGTTTTTTAAATCTAATAACCTTTCCTTTTTTTATTCGTCGACAAACAGAATTCCTTGTGGTTTAATAAAGATGCAAATGGAAAACCCACGCGAATTTCATTGTCTTCGTTAATTAAGTAATGAAGAAGCTTTCAATCAATCCCGCTTAGTTGTTGATACATAAGTCCTATTAGTCCTTTTTTACGATTTAAACTACAAAATACCGACTAAATATTTCAACGGAACTCTTCTTCACCATACTTTTGCACAGCTGAATTTTGTTTATGAGTTGTTTAATTTTCTTAGTGCAAATTTATATTCTTAAGCCGTCGCCGCAGTTTTCAATTAAGTTTTTTAGGTATTCAAATATATCAACTAAATAGGAAATTTTCTACAACCAGTCATTGTCTTAAGTTAATACTGAGAGTTCCTTTCAAAAAATACTTTTAATTTTTTTCCAACTCCTGAACGTTGGACAAAACTCCCTTTCTTAACATACAATGAATTTCAGTAAGGAACAATACAACTGATGGTCTCTTGCCACATCATCGTAAAAAATTGTAAAAAGACGTGAATGAAAAGTCTACTTTTGACCACATTCAACAGTTTTCAATAGTAAGATCATTAATTGTGTACTTTAAGTGTGTAGGCAGAAAATTGACAGGAAGCTTCTTTGTAAATTAAGCAGTGTATTAAGCGAACATCAGGGGTTTCACACTCAACATCGGACTCCTAACTGAAGTTTATTTGACCATTGCTGACGTCAGTAGATAAACTCAGGACGGCTTACACGTGGGTTCAGCTAAAAAGAGGCAACGATCTATGGTTTGTGATCATTTCATTTGTTATTAATAATTATGAACCTATAATGATGGAATATTAGTTAATAACGCATTTTTCATGGGGGCTGGCCACCTCATTGACAGAGAAAAGAAAAGAAATAGAATATAGTCTGTAAAAAATAAGTTAAAAATGAAAGTAGAAAAGATACAGTTATTGGAAATAGGCTTAACGTGTAAATATTTTCACCGTAGAACTGAGCTCTTACTGCGCAACGTATGTAATTAAAATTGAAAGTTGAAAAATTCAAAGATTTTGTGCTATGCAATACTACTCTATATCAAAATACACTGATGACTGTTTGTTGGTTGATTTTGAAGTCATCACATACCGCATCAGCAAATCTTGAAATAAAGCGTTATTTTTTTTTTTGGTTTTGTTTTATTTGATTATGACTCGAGGGCTATCTGCCTCGGGGGAGGGAGGCCTTTGTGTAGGAATTTCTAAGGGAAACTGTCTTATATGCACGGTACATATGGGGGAAAAGACGAAAACGGCCATGCAGCCAGCCCATATTCGAACCCCGGACCGAAATACCAGTGTTTATCGACTTTACCATTCGGCCGCTGGTGGGTAATAAAATGCTTAACATGAAGCTGAAAAGTTAACAGCTAATGCGTTAATGACCTCCGCAATTTTCATATTTTGTTATTTGTAGTACACATTATTCCATTTTAGAATATAAAGATGAAAATCTAAAAATACTCGATAAGTTTTTAAAGATATAGTTTCATTTACATTTTATGTAGCGGTACACCCATTATTTGAATGCAGTTTTAAAAAATTTCAGGAAAAGAAATTACGGTGACTTCAAAAAGCAAGGTTTGTAGTAGACTTAGAATTTTAGACTAATGAAAGAAAAAAAGTGAGGTCTGATTCTATACATTCAAACAGAAAGATAATTATTTAAAATTAGTTGATATAGGTTATGAAGTTATTTCATTTGTTTGACCAGTTATTTTATGTTTCAATCTGTACTGTTACTTCTCACTTTCCATTTTTCGGCCAGAATGCAAATTATTTCGCCTGTATTCAAGTAAGGGTTTCATATTCTTAAGTCAGAGTATGTTCTGCCTCTTGAAAACCCGTTACAAGGTTTGCTATTCTACATAAGATTTCATGTCTTCGGCGTTGCATTATTTCTCGATGATAGTTAAATTCATGCTGTTGAAGTCTGAGTCAGTCCAATTAAATTGCTTTGTGTAGCCTTTGGTTATTAGGTACTTAAATTTAGCTTTCATTGAATTTCTACTTTGAGTTTCTTGAATCTTTTCTTTGAATTTCTACCTTGAGTTTAGCTACTTGAGTTTAACAAAAATGCTGGCGGATTTGTGAGCACCAGGTGTGTCTTTTGTTTATCCATTTTAGTTTAAAATGTAGGGTCTTTTACACACTTCTTAAGTATTTGCTGTACTTGGGTTTAACGGTAAGTCGTTGTTTAAATTATATTCTCTTAATGATTATTTTTATCGACGGACCAGCTTCACTGCTTCGTTTTTTAATTATTTTATTAAGAAAACATCATATACAAATATTTGCAGTGAAGCGAAATACAATTTAACTGTGGGCTTCGTTTTACAGTAATTGCTCGTCAGATAGGTTAGATTTCTTTTCTCTATCTGCCTCAATTGTAGGAGGCGATCTATTGGCGAGATTCGTTGGCGTAAAATGCGCCAACATCCCGCCCGGCCTTGCCATGTTTACATACAAGAACTTGACATGTTTAATTATGAAATATTAATATTAAAGGTTTAGTTATTCGTGTAAACAAATATAAAATATGTATAGAAAAATACAGAATAGCAAACAAAACATCGAAACTCGTAAACAAGAATACAAAATTATTGGGAAAAATAATTTTCAATATAATTAATAATAATTGAGTAACACATAACACACAATTTACTAAATTTCAATAGGCAATACAGCTATTTTATTAACTGTTCTTTTAAAGTCCCCTGTTTTGGTACGAACTTTCAAAACACGGACTTTTCCATCAGAACCGTGGTACAATGATGTTATTCGCCCTAAAAGCCAATTATTAATTGGCAGAAAATCTTCTTTAATCAAAACCATTTGGCCTATCATTAGATCATTTTTTTCAACCATCCATTTTGATCTAGCTTGTAAAGTATTTAAGTAATCGGATTTCCATTTTTTCCAAATAAGTTGTACAGTTTTTGTGGGTTTTTGCCACCGACTTAAGCAATTCTCCTTTAAATCTGTCAAAAACGGCTCAGAAATTGCTGTTATAGGTCGCCCTATCAAGAAATGACCTGGCGTCAGAACTTCAAAACTTTCTGAATCACTAGTAAGAGGAGTAAGGGTTCGCAAATTTAATATTCCTTCTATTTGGATGACAATAGTTTCGAATTCTTCGTAAGTGAAATGAAAATTGCCAATCGTACGTTTCAGATGATACTTTACCGATTTTATCCCAGCTTCCCAAAGTCCTCCGAAGTGAGGTGATTTGGGTGGAATAAAATTCCAGTCTATATTTTCTTGCGTAAAATAATTAGCTAATTCTTTGTCTGGGAAATTAATGAGCTTATAAAATTTTTTTCAGTTTTGAATTCGCTCCAACAAAGTTAGTAGCATTGTCTGTATAAATTTTGAAACATTTGCCACGTCTGCTTGTAAAACGTTTAAGTGTTGCAATTAAAGCATCGGAAGTTAAATCTGTTAATGTCTCAAGATGGATGGCTTTTGTTGCGAAACATATAAAAATACAAATATACAATTTATTTAGAATACCTTTACGTTGATTTTTAAATTTCACTAAATAAGGGCCACATAAATCAATACCTGTAATAGCAAATGGAGGTGAAACATTAACTCTTTCACTAGGTAAATTACCCATAATTTGCGAAGTAAGAGTCGGCTTACATTTAAAACATGTTACACATTGATGTACTGTTTTACGTGCGAGATTACGGCCATTTAAAGGCCAAAATTTTAAGCCTACTGCATTTAGAAGACCTTGTGGTCCAACATGAAATAATTTCCTATGCAAGCTTTGAAAATAAATTTTACTTAATCTTGAAGCCTTAGGTAAAATAGGAGGATGTCTTTGAGAATATGGCACTGAAGCATTTTTTAACCTTCCTCCAACACGTACTATTCCTTTGTCATCAAAAAATGGAAATAAATTCGAAATATTACTTGATAGTTTCTTTCCTTCAAACAAAGCTCGTTGTTCATGTTTAACCAACACTTCCTCGGCTTCTCTTACCTCCTCCACTGACAGTGGTCCGGTTCTGTTTACTTGATTCCTACAATTGAAAATAAACCTGAAAATATAAGACAATGAATTATAAGACAATGACCTGAAAATAAACAATTATTACCCAAAATTCCCCATAAACATTCAGCGTTAACGTTGAATCAGATATTGATTGCATTAATCTTTCTGTATATTTTTTGTTATTTTTGTATTTCCTTTTTCTGCAATTCTACTGGTTTGATAACTATTGGTTGATTTTTTACATATTTAAAAGAAATTTTGGAATTTCTTGGGTTTTTAATTTTTTTTTTTTGTTTTTTTGTTTCAAGTCTTTGTGGATTTTGTTCTAAATTTCGTACTTTTTGTTTTTAAAATATGTGTTATTATTTTTGACAGATAGACATTCTAGAACAAGCAAACGTTACAATAGCATATCTTCGGTGTTAACAATCGTAAAAGAATTATTCCATCATTTACTTGCCGTGATGATTATTACTTAATAGTTTAGATTACATGCTTGACGAAAACATAAATGTAAAGTAATATTTAACAAATACGGCGTTTAAACGCCTCTTAAAAACTGACTGAGGAACAAAAATTCCTGTGTCGAATTCTGCACGTGTTTATGGAGTAACTGAAAATACAGTAATCCTTAGGGATTCAAAAATAAATCTTAGAGATTTTGCAAGTTTAATATTCCTTCATATAAATGACGGTCTGTGGTACCATTTTAAGATAAAAAATATTACCATTAGTTTCTCACCATATGAACAGTCAAATATACATCGTAGTGAATATCAAAGGAGAAAAAAATGAGCTTTAAATATCGTATTGGAAATACAAATCCTAGCGTGCGTTTTGTTTTGCGTGCTGTTCATGCTCGAAATTTAGTATTAAAAGTTATATTAAAGCCTTTAATGTCAAGTCAAAGAAGACACTAGCTTTCTTTTCTTCGATAAGACTTTCCGAAATTCATTTGGAATCTAATATATGCAAATGAACACTTAAGCAGCCATTAATAAAGGAAAACTGGAGTAGTTCGACAATTTCGTCCAGGAGCAATTTAGTGCATTTGTGAAAATATATATTGCTGTTTCAAACGGTCGGATATGCCACAACTTAACGCATCCGTATTAGCATCATTATTAGTATTATATCATTCACTCATCACTAACAACGTTACTCTGTATGCACCATAAGACGTGACCGATTTTATATCCCGGAGAACAGTAAAGTCCCGTTTAGGTTTTGATGAAGAATACTCCGGGGCATGAATCCAAGGGTCTCCTCCTTTTTGTGAAACTATGAATTATGGTAATTTTAATTAAAAATATTATAGAGTCTGACTTTCTTTGAAAATATAAACTATTTCCAAACTCTTAACAGTCATAGAGTGAATTATCGCTGCGTTGAAGTAACTACAGAAACTTGAAAAGGTTTAAAACATTTTTTTTTAATAGAACAGAACTTGAACATAAGTGTACGCCTTGTGCTTAACAAAATCAACCAACACTTGTGGTGATGAAACTGAAGTAACACTCAAATTCAAATTTCAAATATAGAGTAGTAGTCAAAGACTGCATAAATCGAAATTAGCACGAAACTCTAATCCGTGAAACAATTAAAATGTTGGCAGCAAATAGTGCAAAGCTGAATAATTACAAACTTATAAACTCAGAGATGGTAGAACTAAAATAACAAGGCTTTATTTCCTAAATTATTTTAGGAAAAATACACATGCAGAGTTTTCACAAATTTAATGTGCTTATCTGAATATTCCGCATTCATTTCTAAATTTTTACTCCATTGCCAAATTGTATAATACTGTGATTATAAATATATGGTAGTAGCATAATCCTTGCAATTATTGAAAGCAAATTATATATATTTTGTCCCACACTATTCAATTTATTCTATCGATTTCAGACGTCAATGTCAAAATTCTGGAAGTTATTTTAGGATAAGTACAGAATCACCCACTTATTTGGTGCGTTTTGTTTGATGCTTTTGACGAGATTGATAAGATTTGTGGTAAACAAGCCGATTTTGCAGTTCTGGAGGAGCGCGAATTTCAAATCATTTTCGCGCATGCGTAGTATGTATTTCAAATTTAGAATTTCTGATTTTTTGAACGCGAATTTCAGAGAATTTTCGCGCGTGTTCAGTATGTATTTTAAATTGAGAATTTCTGATTGACGTAGACTGTAATAGATGTGTAGAAATGCAGTTATTTTAAACAAGAATTCGAGAACATTTTAAGAATTCCGTTACTTTTTGTTCTTTGGCTGAGCGGAGTGGATTACCTCTTTTCAAGTAAATTAATTTTTCTTAACATAAATTTTTACAGATACTCACAATGGCCTCCAGCGATATAAGTATTGTTGAAAATGTAAATGAATGCATGTTGAAGTATGCTGAATATTCTGAAAGATTTTTTGCCATGTTCCCTGCATTAGGAAAGAAAGCTGTTTTATAATTGTATATAAAAGAGGGTTTGATTGGATCATCGTATGCATGCCCGAAATGTGGGAAAAGAATGAAATTGAGAGAAAGAATGGGTAAAAAGGCAATAAATGATGGTTTTGCAAGAATCAGTCTGTTGTTAAAGAGGAAAGGCATGATGTATGTAGAAGTGTAAGGAAAGGGTTTTGATTTGGTTTGGTTTGAGTAATTTGGATATGTGTACAGTTTTGTTAGTGATGCGAAAGTAGTTTGGAAGGTGCCCTCAGAAATATACAATCGAAGACCTTAATGTTTCTAAACACACGGTAGTTGATTGGTATAATTTCTGTAGAATGTATCCATGTTATGGTGAGAGATAGTTGCAAGATTGGAGGAGTGGGAAAGATTGTTGAGGCTGATAAAAGTAAGGTTCGGAAGATGAAGTATGGAAGAGGCAAGCCCGTGAAAGGAAGATGGATATTTGGAGAAATTGAAAGAGATACGCACAAATGTTTTTTTAGAGTGATTCCGAATCGAACGAGTGCCTGCTTGCTTGATGTAGTTAGAGAATGGGTGTTGCCTGGCACCAGAATAATTTCCGACTGTTGTGTTGCCTATAAATGTCTGGAAGACGAAGGATTTCGGCATTTAGAGGTAAACCACAGTTTGACATACGTGTGCCCGGTAACAGGTGCGCGTACTAATACCATTGAGGGTGTGAGGGCAGTAATCAAACGATTTCTTGGAAATTCTACAAATCGAACTGAAGAACTGTTTGATTCATATCTGTACGAATTTATGTGGAGAAAACGTTATGATCACTCCGCTAAAAATGATGTTTTCAAAGCATTTCTTGCCGATTTTGCAAGAATTTATGCCCGCACTTTACGAGATCCGACGCCCGAGGAAGAATTTTTTGAAACACCTTATGAGGACTGTTTCAGACATCGATATTCCCGGGCCACATTCGTGGTAACTTTAAAAATAAACGGGAGGGGGGATTTTGGCATACAGCCTTTTTTTACATTCAGCTAAGTGAAGGTATTTTAATTTTTCAGTGTTTTGTAATGATTTTAAGTGTTTGAAACTTACTATGTTTTTGAAATAATTTTTAGTTTTTAAAATTATTACGTTTTGGAAGAATCAGATTTTCATTTTTTAAAATTTTTTGGAAGTGAAAGTATTTTAATTTAAGGTCCTTATTATGTTTTTGAAACGATTTTAGTTTTTAAAGTTATTACGTTTTTTTTGAAAGGATTTCCGGTTTTATAAATATTTTTATAGGTGAACCCATTTTAATTTTTTAGGGTTTTGTAACGATTTTAAGTTTTTGAAGCTTACTATATTTTCTTAACCATGTCTGGTTTTTAAAATTATCATGTTGTTTTTAAAGGATTTTCAGTTTTAAAAATTTTGCTTCAACTTTTATTTTGCATTTATTTCAGTTGTTCGCTATTGTAAATGTCACGCCTTGCGTAGTGTCTTCTGGAGGGGTTGCAAATCCAGGAGACAAGACGCGAGAGTGCGCCAAGTTGGCGATTTTCGAAAACGCGTCAAGCAGTGGGCGATTCTGCACCAACCAAGAAACAGTAGTGGGCACCATGCAAAAACAACTAATGTAACTTTTCAACAATAGTGACTATAAAATAAGCAAAAAAATTAGATATAATGCCAACGATATTCAAACTCATTATGTTACACATATCTTTGACAAACATTCATATTTTAACTTGCGTTTCTAAATTATTAAATAAATTTCAATATGCTAATGATTCTCATATTACATTACTATAATTTCCACAGTTAGCACAGGAAAACAAAATATGCGCTTTATATTAGAAGCGAAATTTCTTTTCCACATTCAAAACATCCGCATTGGCGATGTTTGGAGACGGGTACATTAACCCTAGACCAATTTAGTTACAACTATTATGGCAGAAATTAGCAGATACTTAGGTTATTGTACAAAAGAATTTCAATTTACTTGCACATTTTAAACATTTGAGAAGCTATAAACTCTAACTGAAGGCGTAAATAATATTATACTTACTGTTATATATGTAACTGTAACTGTATCTATTATTATTATTAATCATAACTGTAATATAGAATCATTAGAGTAGAATGTAGAATAAATGATGTTTGTGCACTTCTCGTAATCATCATTGAGCATTTACCAAACATATAAAAATGATAAATGGCGCAGTCAGCGATAGATTAAAAAAGAAATTTCATTTAAAATAACCACGCAGCGTCACTTGTAAAGCTATTCTAAACTAAAACACGATGTTAAGTTGTTTACAGTGAAATCGAAACTTCCATAGCTGGTAAGTTCGTTGTTTATTTTTAATTGAAGTGGCTAAAAATACATATACATAAACTATTTACAGTTTCAAATTAAATACGGATGGATTAAAGCTACCAAGTAATCTAAATTTCGAAGGTATTTTAAGCGAAAATTGAAAGAAGTAGAAACAAAAATTAGATTTACATGTTAGCGTCTAGTGGTATTACTAAATCACCTGAAATTAAAGTAGCTATTTTATTGCATATTATTGGTGAAGAAGCGCTTAAAAAGTTTAATATTTTTAATTTAACTGAAGAAGATAAGAAGCTTTCGAAAACTATTGCATACCGAAAGCAAACGAAAGTGTTGATAGGCATATATTTTTCTGTCGAACACAACATGCAGGTGAGTCGTTTGATGCTTTTTTTAACAGATTTAAGGAAATTAAGTAGTAATTGTGGATTTGCAGAATTAAAAGGTAGTTTAATAAGAGATAGAATAGTAAGTGGAATTCTAAATAAAAATCTTAAAGACAGATTATTAAGGGAAGATCAATTAACATTGGAGAAGTGTATTAAAATGTGTAAAGCTTCTGAATAAACAGAACTTCAGCTGAAAACTTTAACTGAAGAAAATAAAATTGAAGTGATCAAACAGAATAAAATTCTACCTTTATTGGAAAAACATCTGCCCCGTAAGAAAAAAATATCACGTAAGACAAAAGCAAAAAAGTATTAAATCATCCTCAAACTATCAAGGAAATACATACAATAATCCAAAACCATGTAGAAAATGTGAAACTTTTGATAAATTATACGATTGTCCTGCGTCTAATGAGATTTGCATGTATTTTAAAAAGAAAAATCGCTTTTCTAAAATGTGCACTTATAAAAATGTTATAATGTTCTACAGAATAATTTAGAGCATGAGTTGCATAATAATGGTAATGAATATATTTTAGGTACAGTAGAAGATAAAACTACATTTTTTAAAAATAGAACAGAATGGTTTGGAAAACTAAAAGTAAACATATCTAAATATTTATTGGATACTGGTGATTGTTGGGTACTGGTGCTCAGTGTAATGTGTTACCATTGCCTAAATTTAAACAATTAAATTTAAGAGATAAACGTTTAACTAAATCAAAAGTCACACTGAATAACTACTACAGTGCTACAATTGATGTAGACTGAAAATGTAAATTATTATGTGAGACATCGAAAGGGAACAAGGATGAAGTAGAATTTCAAGTAGTAGCATGTGATAAAACTGTTCCAGCTATTTTAGGTTTACCTACATTGCAAAAATTAAACCTAGTCCAAAGGATTTCTACTGTAAATCCTTATTCTAATGAAACGTTAACAGAATCTTTTAAAGGATATTGTTACGAAAAATTCGGCGGTTGCGCCTGTATGTAAGCTTTCCGGCATAGCACTAGGGTTGCCATAAAATAGTGTATGGTAGGGTTGCCAGATTGGCGACTTTATCGCCCATTTGGCGACCAAATGGGCGATATCCCATGGTCCAATCGGGAAACTTCTAGAATAACTCCCTGTCGAGATATTTCTCGAAACGTGTGGAACTTAAAGAAAAGCTATATAAACCCTTGCGTTTCTGAGAGCAGGCAGTGCCTGATAGATTGTGAAGTATTGTGAAGATTGCGAGTGTGTGAATAATCGTGAGAGTTGTGAGAATAGCTGCTTACTGTGAATGCTAAGCTACGCGAGAGTTTTGTGAACGGAAAGCGATCGAGATAGTGCTTTGCCGTGAAGCTGCCTTTACAGTATAGCTTGACAGTGTATTGGTGATTGTTCCACGGTGTTTATTATAAGTTTAGTGTTGCCGTGAAGCTGCCTTTACAGTTACAGCCTGAAGCTGTGTTGCTGATTGTTTCAACGTATTTATTGTAGATTTTCGACGCTTTTAAAGGCAATTTTGGAACTGTGCTGTAAATAGTGATTCTTGTAAATAAATTGTGCTTTTTATTGTTCTGCATCGTGTTTTCATTGGATACTCTCAAATCCACGAACCCGTATAACGCAACAATATCAAGATTTATTTAAAGGAGCTGGGAATTTAACTGGATATACCTATAACATTAAATTAAAACAAGGAGCTGTTGGTAAAATAGAGCCCTGTAAGAAAATTTCACTTAGCTTATTAAATCCATTAAAAAAGGAATTGGCATGAATGGAAAAAGATGATATTCTAAAGAAAGTTAATCAACCTGCAGTATTCGTGAATTCATTATTTATAGTAAGAAAAAAGGATAGTAATTTAAGAGTGTGTTTAGATCCTCAGCACCTTAATCAAAATATACTGAGAGAAAATTATCACATACCAACCTTTGAAGAAGAATCATCTCAAATGACAAATGCAAAGGTGTTTACTATTTTAGGTGCAAACAAAGCATTTTGGCAAATTAAACTGTCAGATTCAAGTTGTGAATTTACTACATTTAATACTCCGTTCGGTAGATATTGTTCTTTAAGGTTGCCATATGGTCTGAGTTCATCACCAGAAGTTTTCCTGAAATTTTTAGTGATTTAGAAGGAGTTCAAATGCATATAGATGACTTATTAGTTTGGGGAAAAGATAAAAAAGAATATGATTTAAGATTAAAGAAGTTGTTGAACAGAGCCAGAGAAAAGAATGTTAAATTTAATTTAAATAAATGTAAATTTGGGCTGAATGAAGTAAAATATATGGAACATATATTTTCTAAAGATGGTTTAAAGCCAGATGATGACAAAATTAAGGCTATTCTCGATATAAAATCACCAAAGCCAAAAAATTAGAAATTTTCCTAGGAATGATTACATATGTTTCTAGATTTATACCTAATGTGTCAGAATTGACATCATGTTTAAGAGATCTGTTGAAAAAACAAGTTATCCGGAGCTGGAATGCTGCACATGGAAAAGCATTTAGAAGACTAAAAGATGTCTTAATAAATAAACCAGTTTCACAGTATTATGATATAAGGATGCCAGTAGTTTTATCTGTTGATTGTTGATGCATCTCAAGAAGGACAAGGAGCAGTCTTACTGCAGAATAATTTACCAGTAGCATATGCATCTAAGGCATTAACAAATACACACAAGAATTCTGCTCAAATTGAAAAGGAAACTTTAGCTATTGTATTTGCGTGTGAGAAATTTCACCAATATGTATTTGGAAAATATATTACAGTGGAAAGTGACCATAAACCGTTAGAATCAGTTTTCAAAAAGCCATTAAATAAATGCCCTGTAAGATTACAAAGTATGCGTATAAGATGACAACAGTATCAGTCTGAGATAAAATATAAACCAGGAAAATAACTTTTTATAGCGGATGCATTATCAAGATCATTTACTGATAAAGGATCTGATTTCTTTGAAGGAGACATATAACTCATGTTGGATTGGTTGTAGAATGTATATAAATGTCTAAAGACAAAATGGAAATTTTTCAACTGGAAACAGAAAAAGATGAAGAACTACAAGTTTTAAGAAAATTAATTAAAACTGGATGGCCGAATGAAAAATGTATGGATTCAGAACTGGCAAAATCATATTTTTATTTTAGAGAAGAACTATCAGAGAAAATGGATTAATATTTAAAAATTTCTGTGTTGTTGTACCAAGAAGTTTACGAAAAGATATGTTAAGTAGAATTCATTATGGTCATTTAGGAGTAGTAAAATGCAAGAACAAAGCAAGAGAAATATTATGTTGGTCCGGAATGTCGAAAGAAATTGAAGATTTGGTACTGAATTGTCCAACATGTTTAAGTTTACAAAAAGCTAATACTAAAGAACCTATGATATCTAAAGAAATACCTAATGGTCCATGGGAAGTATTGGGAACAGATCTCTTTTACTTTCAAGGAAGGGATTATCTAATAGTTATAGATTATTTTAGCAAATATGTTGAAATTGGACATTTGGAAGATCTATCAAGTGTAGCAGTGATAAAGCAATTGAAATCAATTTTTGCAAGACATGGTATTCCGAAAATAATATTTTCGGATTATAGTCCACGATATAGTGGCAAAAAATTTAAAGAATTTGCAAGAAGATGGAATTTTGAGACCAGAACTTCAAATCTAAATTACCCAGAATTTAATGGAATGGTTGAAAGACATATTCAAACTGTCAAGCGAATGTTAGAAAAAGCTGTATTTGACAACAAGGATCCATATTTAGTATTACTCTCCTATTGCAGATGAAGTTAAGTCACCATCAGAATTAATGTTTGGAAGAAAAGTTTTTGGAAGAAAAGTTGTTTGGAAGAAGAGTTGTTTGGAAGAAGATTGATGCCTATAAAAGAAAATTTCATTCAAACTGAACGATATGAAGATCATAAACAACATTTACTGAAGAGGCAAACCTTACAAAAAAGCTATTATGATAGGAATGCAAGACCATTAAAACCACTGAAGGTAGGAGATCAAGTGTATATAAAAAAGAAAGGGGAAAAACTAAATGAAAGTGGAAAAATTGTAGAAGAAGCGGAAAGACCACGTTCATGCATGATTATAAGAACAGATGGAAGAACTGTGGAAAAAACCTCAGAGACGTTCTTAAAGGAACTAATCAGAAAGAGTTTGCAAGGCAAAGCAACTATGAAAATGAAAGTCATGAGGATAAAGATGTGTATAAACCCGACATACCTGAAATACCTAGTAGCGGTACTTCAAATTTAGATGTACCTGTAATTCTTCAGCACCCAAAAGAAGTGTTAAGCCACTAAACACTAAAAGAGGTATTGTATCAGCAAATTAATGGGCATAACTACGTTACTGGATCGGGTAGGACTGTTAAAAAACCTCATTATTTAATAGAATATGTATAATATTTTATTATTATTATTTCTGTTAGAAAAGGGAGATGTTATATATGTAACTGTAACTGTATCTATTATTATTATTAATCATAGGACATTTTTCTTACTCCCTTTCCTTTTCTTTCTATCGGTCCTTTTTATTTTTTTTCTCGCCATTACTTTTGGGCCATTTATTTTTAATTTGATTTTCTCCCATATTTTTTTCCTAGCCTTTAGAACTCGTATAAAATATACGAAGTTCCTTTTTACTCTCCTCTAAAATACGAAATTTCGCCTTTCTATATACCTTTCCTTCGCACCCCAACTTGATTTTTCGCCCATCGGTGCAGAAAAACTTAGCGGGGGCAAAACAAGACATCTGTTTTCTTTGTCTGTCCGTAATATAGAATCAGAGTCGGTTTTCAAACGAAATCCAAGATGGCAGCACCGTGCGAATCAGTTGTTTTATGAATATTTCGTTGCATGAAAGTGTCTCTCCCTCAAATGTGACAGTTTTTCTGTGCAAAAAGGGGTCTCAGCTTCCTCGCTGTTCATTCTTCTGTAATTCGAAGAAAACAGGAGCTTTCAAATAAGTACTCTTATTTTCTCCAAACTAAATCAAATATGTATCACTGAAGTATCTTTAACTTCATTTATTTGTTATGTTTGTAGGCCTCTGACATTAAATAATAGTTAGAAATTGCTTTAAATCATATGCTTGTCTTTCCTGTCACTTTTCCGTAGTGACGCTATCCTTATCAGCAGATGCCGTCTATTAGCATTCCCCATCTGGGCCCCTTTCAGGAATTTCTCGAGAAGGGGACAGACAGTCAAAGAAGACAGATGTCTTATTTTGCACCCGCTAAGTCTTTCTGCGCCAATGGGCGAAAAATCAAGCTAGAGTGCGAAGGAAAGGTATATAGAAAAGGGCAATTTCGTATTTCAGAGAAGAGTAAAAAGGAACTTCGTATATTTTATACGAGTTCTAAAGGCCAGGAAAAAAATATGGGGCAAAATAAAATTAAAAATAAATGGCCCAAAAGTAATGGAGAGGAAAAAAATTAAAAAGGGCCTATAGAAAGAAAAAGAAAGGATGTAAGAAAAATGTCCTAAAATACGATTGTGTCCAGACAAAAGTATATATTAAGGTAACATTTAGTATTGCGGTTTCCAAACATATTCATACTTTTTTTTGCAAGCAGCATCAGACAAGATCATAAAACCATACACAGTGCGAGAGCATGTCAGCAAAAATAAATAAATAAATAAATAAATATCAGAATTTTTTTAATGTTAATTAATTTTTTAAACATTATATTTATTTATTAATTTAACCATCATAGTTTATTATATATTTGTACTAGTTTAACAAATAGAGGCACACTTCATTAGTATATGCTCATAATTCTAAGAGATGTATTCAAGGAAATATAAATTAATCTTATTATTTCCTTTATTTGCGAACTGAAAGAAAAAATTGCGATCGAAAACAGTAAAACTGCAACCTTAATACATTCATCGATGCCCAAGATCCCCTTTCCGCCTCTCGAATGTATGTGTCAATAAACGCTTACCTGCCTAAGAAATTATATCACACATTTCCTCTGCAACATCTCGCCCATCAACTGAAGATTCTCTTCAATCAAACGAAAGAAGGAAACTGTTTATTCACCACTGTTTATTTTCTACAAGACAGAAGTAAAAGAAGGGATAAAGCATCCAGATAAGTATCCTTCCTTTCTCTAAATTTAATTTAACCTATATCTTGAAAGTGCCCTTAAATTCATTTAGTCATTATTTTCATTAGTTTCTAGCATTATACGATAGTTAGTATATTGCTTTAAATCATGTGGTTCCTTTTCTCGTAACTATTCCGTAGAGACGCTACGTTCCTTATCAGCAGTCAATCAACAGTTACCCTTCGAAGGCCCCGTTACTTGCTTAGGAATTTCTTGAGAGGAAAAATAGGGATTTTGGGCATAGATAAGTGCAGTAGACTGTTATCTTTGTTACTAGGATCTCTTTCAGTTCTCATACTTAGAATTATATGCTAACATAAATACAGTGGGCCTGAATTTGTTAAACTAATGCCTTAATAAATTATGAGGGTTAAATTAATGAATAAATATTATGTGTAACAAATAAAAAAAATTTAATTAGCAATCGTATTTTAGGAAAATTTTCTGTTTCTTTTCCTTTTCTTTCTATAGGCCCTTTTTTTTTAAATTTTTTTTTCCTATTACATTTGGGCCATTTATTTTTATTTTATTTTGTCCCGACTTTTCTTTCTGGCCTTTTGAACTCGTACAAAGTGTACGAGATTCATTTTTACTGTCCTCTGAAACACGAAATTGTCCCCCTTTCTATATACCTTTCCTTCGCACCTAAGCTTGATTTTTCGCCCATCGGTGCAGAAAGACTTAGCGGGTGCAAAACAAGACATCTGTCTTCTTTGTCTGTGTGTCTTCTGTCTGTCTTTCCGCCTCTCGAGAAATTCCTCAAAGGGGCCCAGATTGGAAGTGCTAATAGACGGCATCAACTGATAAGGCATCTACTGATACTACGGAAAGTTACAGGAAAAACAAGCATATGATTTAAAGCAATTTCTAACTATTATTTAATGTCAGAGGCCTACAAACATAATAAATAAATGAATTTAAAGGCACTTCAGTGATACATATTTGCTTTAGTTTAGAGAACATAAGGCTACTTATCTGAAAGCTCCTGTTTTCCTTCGGATTGCAGAAGAAGGAATAGCGAAAAAGATGAAACCCCTCTTGCACAAAAAAAACTGTCACATTTGAGAGCGAGACACTTCGGAGAAAAATTGTAATAACCTTTTTATGGAAGTAAGGTTTTTTTCCGGAAAACACACATAAACATTTCGGAGCTGGCCAAGCTGCTGCCTCCATCGTTCGTGATCACAGCGCCTCCTCTCGAAAGGGGAAGGGAATCTTGGGCATCGATGAATGTATAAGTATGTTATGTAATATAATATGTAAAAAAATAAAAAATCTGAAAGATTTCAGATTTTAAATTACGTCCAAAGGCGCGTTTTTTTAACGTTTCATGTGCTACCTTTTTTTATTAAATATCATGTACTACGTACTCAAACCATAAAATTCAGTTGAAAATCAATATCGGAAAATCATTTTAAAATGAACATATCTTTAGAATTTCCGTAAGTCTCGTGCGCTGGAGATAAAAATGTTTTTTTCCGCCGCCGTACAGTGTTGCCATTGCTCGCTTTGAAATCATTTAGTTTGTTAATCAGAAATTCGTTGAAATGTTACAAAACATAAAATCGATAATAAAGCAAATTTCAAATTCAAAATTAGGGCTTCCAGATGCCCATATTCGCAGTAGGATTACGTCATTCAAAATTCGATGGCTCTAGGTTTTATCACAATGCGAGAAACATGCATACATTTATGAAGATTTTTCATTTTTTAAAATTTAATGCAGAGCGATAACATTTAGTGGCAACAATTTGAAAAGTGAAACGGGCATTCAGAGTGAATCGACGCAAAATCGCAAAACGAAAGTAATAGTCCTTCGGGACTAAATCCCTTTGGACTAATAATATATATGTAATTTTACTGTTTTCGATCGCAATTTTTCTTTCAGTTTGCAAATAAAGGAAACGATAAGATTAATCTATATTTCCTTGAATACATCTGCTAGAATTATGAGCGTATACTAATAAAGTGTGCCTCAATTTGTTAAACTAGTACAAATATATAGTAAACTAAGATGGTTAAATTAATAAATAAATATAAAGTTTAAATAAAAACAATTAATTAACATTAAAATAAAAATGAACTCTGATATTTATTTATTTTTGCTGATATGCTCTCGCACTGTGTATGGTTTTATGATTTTTTCTGGTGTTGTTTAAAAAAAATGTATGAATATGTTTGGAAACCGCCATACTAAATGTTACCTTAATTAATATATACTTTTGTCTGGACACAATCGTAATTTTAGGACATTTTTCTTACTTCCTTTCCTTTTCTTTCTGTAGGAATAATAATGCGTCGTTTAGCTTACAGCTCTTGGCGCAGTTGGCTCTTATCAATGCGCGCGCAGTTATGTCATATGACTACGCTAGCTGTCCGCAGTTGTATTGTATGCATACGTCGCATTCGCTTCTACGTTTTGCTTTTCTACTGTGTGTATCCAAGTTAATCTGTAAACGTCCATTCGTTTAATTAAAATGTTGATTAATTATATATTCTGAACTCTGCTCTTTTTGCCTTCAATGGTTATGGGCTCAGGAATGTTTCAACTGTGCCTAAAGTAACAAGGTATTTAATTAAAGATGGACTTTTGAATTTCGAGCTGTGAACTCACTCGTAAGCCAAATCGAAAGTAAGAAGCATTCTGTTAAGCCATTTTTTTATCGCTCTAATCTTCTTGTGGCTGTGATAGCTGTACAGGTCGCATTTGACTATTATATAAAAGCTCGGAAAAGATAGTTTTGACAGTTGGAAACTGCAAATAGAAGCCATATTAATTAAAAATGACCATTGGGATTATGTAACCGGTAAAATATTGAAACCTGCTGAAGGAACAGAGGACAATGAGAAGTGGTTCCAAGCTGATCAAAAAGCTCGTGCAGATATAATTCTTGGCATTAATCCTAGTGAATTGTGTTATATAAAACACTGTTTGACATCGAAAGCTGTATGGGATGAACTGAAAGCCGTGTATGAATCAAAAGGACCTGCGAAGAAAGCTACTCTATTAAAACAGCTTTTATTTAGAAAAATGTCTGAAAGCGAAACGATATCTGAACACTTGAACACTTTCTTCGAAATAGTTGGCAAGCTTAGAGAAATAGAAATTGACATAGCTGATCATTTATTATTGATTCTTCTGCTCTACAGTATTCCAGAAAACTTCGAAAATTTTAGGTGTGCCATAGAATTAAGAGATGAATTACCTAGTCCCGAGTCTTTGAAAATAAAAATGCTAGAAGAATGGGAAGCAAGAAAAGGAAAAATGTCTCAGGATTCACAAAATGCGTACTATACTGAAAATAAAAGAAGGACTCAAGAACAGAAGAAAAATGAAAAATAGAATGTAAATTCAGACAAAACTTTTCCAGCTACAAGAAATTATCGCAACTTGAAGTGTAACTACTGTTCGAAATTTGGACACAAGGCATCTGAATGTAGAAAGAAAATAGCTGATAGAGAATATGCGCAGTTAAATAAAGGAAATCAAGGTTCGATGATGGTGGCTATTCATGAAGAACCGGCGAGTTTGGCTGTGAATGATACTTATCAACAGACTTCCTCATGGTGCTTAGATAGTGGCAGTACATCTCATATGTGCAAGGATAGAAATTTATTTTCAGAATTTCAACCTCGAATAAATTCCAAGATAAAGCTAGCAGTTGACAAAACCACAGAAATCATAGGAACTGGAACTGTCTTTATAACAGTACCTAACGGAAATGGGACAACTAACCTTACACTCAAAAATGTGCTGTGTGTCCCGGAATTAAAGTGTAATTTGCTATCAACTTCTAAAGCCACTGCAAATAATCGTTCAGTGCTTTTTACAGAACGGCATGCTAAAATAATAGAACCGAACGGATCTATACTAGTGCTGGCTACTCGAAATGGTGATCTTTATTATATATATCCAAGGACCGAAAGAGCTGCAAGAGCACAGGTACCGAAAGAGCTGCAAGAGCTTTTGTAAAGTGGCATCTTAAACTGGGTCATTTAAATGAGTCTGATTTGAAAAGACTTAAATCTGATAACATGGTTAGAAATCTAAATTTCAATGATAATGAATCTTTAAAAGACTGTAAAGTTTGTATCCGTGGAAAAAAACTGTGCTACCTTTTCAAAAAGAAACAAAATTTCAGAGTGATGAATTATTATATTTAATCACTCAGATTTGTGTGGTCCTATGAGAGTTCCATCTCATGCTGGTTTACGTTATTTTGTCACCTTCATAGACCTTTATGTTGAAGTTAGTTTTCTTAAAACTAAAGACGAAGTAAAAAGTGCGTTCATCAAATATAA
>KK115531.1:0-16709 GCA_000611955.2 Stegodyphus mimosarum
ATGTGTGTATGTATATATATATATCTTCTCAATATTCAAAAAGTGAAAAACCTGTTATGAAGCTCTATAAAAGTGTTTCATTAGATATACCAGGAAATAATGCCTTTTTATTTAAATCATTTAAAATTAAAAAAATATTAATTCAACTTCAAAAATAAAATATCTGAAGCAGACACCACCTGACTTCCTTGTACAGCCTATTAAATTTTACACATTTTTTTGCTGCATTTCATTTAAATTTATAATCCTCGAATTTCATTAGAGATATATTTCTCATTCAAGAAATTCAGTTCTTACTTTGCGGCAAGCCAAAAATACATGAAACCTCAAAATAGTTTTATTAAAAATTGAAAAATATAGAAAAACATAAAAACACTAACTACGGTTAAAACAATTAAAAAAACGATTTTTACAATTAAAATTAGAGTTTCTGCAAAAATTCGGCCAGGGGTGAAAAAGGCAGACTTTCCGGTGAACAAAACTGAAAATTTACTTTTAGTCCCGTTCCGCAAAAAGACACTGAAGGTGCACAAACTGACAAATATGGCTGCTAAGTTAAGCTTAGCCGCACTTAAATAACACTTAAATTATTAATCATTCTGCAGCTGTTGCATGAAAATTAATTAAAGGCATAAAAACCTTAACCGAAACATAAGAATAACATAATTTTAAAAAAATGCAGAATTTACGAACATATAAGACTAAAAAAAATGAGCTCACTGAGCTGAGAAGCAGAGTGGATGCATATATATAGATATATACTTTCGGTACGGCCGATTGCAACCAAAATGGGAGTTGCACAACTACTTGTTATAGCAGTCCTATATACAAAATTTCAACGCTTTGAGGCTACACACTTTTGAATTACGCGAGATACATAGATACGTAAGTACGGACGTCACAAAAACTCTCTTCTGAATCCATTTTAAATTCCAAAGTAAGGTTGTTATCCAAGGGCAAAATTTTAAATCGTCTTTTAGAACTTCAATCAGAAATTAAAATTTTCCTCTGTGATTCAAAATTCGAATTACAAAAATGTTTATTTAGTGAATTATGTTTGGCGCATTTAGCATATTTAGCTTATATTTTTGGAAAGTTAAATGAATTAAATTTAGGACTACAAGGACAAAGTGTTAATTTGTTTACCATTAGAGATAAACTAAATGCAATGATAAAAAACTCGAGTTAATAATCAAAGAATTGGATAATAATATTTGAAGTTTTTTAATACTTTTAGAAAGTTAACTAAAATAAAATAATTTGAAAATAAAAGAAGAAATAGCATCCGACATCAAAAATCACTCTTTTGCATTGATAAATAATTTTAAATAGTTTTAACATGTATTTTCTCGAGTATTATGAGAAAGAAAATTTTATGTGAAATTCATTTTATTCAATTGTACCTGAAATTTTATGTCGTGAAGAAAAAGAACAGTTGACAGATATTTCCTGTGATCGAATTCGAACTACATAAATGTTTCAACACTAACACACTTGTTAACTTTTGGCTGAACCGAAAAAAAGAATTTAATAGCATTTCAAACGGAATTTGGGGCAGATTGGGATGATCCGTTGCCATTGGACATGTTTACATTCTGAATCGGAAGTATTAATTTTTTTTTGCATTTTTGCATAACGTATTTGTGGGAATAAGGATTTTCTTCCATGTTGTATTTGGAAAATAAGTGCAGATAAAAAATTAAGTGAATCCTAATTTACAGTTAAAATTAAGTGAAATAAGACCAGACATAAAGAAACTGATCTCTGGTAAACAGGCCCAAATTTCACGCTAAATTTTAGAATTAAAGTATTATAACTTAAGTTTTGATAATTAAAATGGTAACCAATTTTTAATCTAATATATTTTGTCTGTGTAAGTTTAATGCAAATGGCGAACAAGTTGTGCAAATGGCAAAAAATATTTTTTCTTAATATTTCTATTAAGAAATTGAAAAATAATCATTGTAAAATGTAGCGGTGGTGCTTAAGTTTTTCAAGTTTTGTATCAAAAGATTCAGAACCTCTGGTATAGAGGATTAGTACCGTTATCGTAGATGCAGGGAACAATTTGTCGATGGAGAATGTTTTCTAAGAATCTTTCAAGACAGAGCCTATATCCGATATATAGTGACGGATATGGAAGATCCCTCAAGACCTCATGTAACTCCTTTTCAAATCCCTGAAATATTCTAGAGGCCTCTAGTAATCGCGATGCGCAATGGGATACCAATTTATAGATCTTCAGATTAAAAAACGAATCGTCTAATCCGATGCATTTTATTTTTCTAAAATTGTATCATTTTTTTAAAAATTCAAATCTTTTAGAAACGCTATATTTCACGATATATATTTTCAGAGAATATACTCGAGTTGCGTTTATTATTTTTCATTACCAATATAAACTGTGGTCAGTTACCGTAATTTATCTTCCCCCTTTCGAAAGAAAAAAGATTAATCAGCTTAAAATTACGTTTTATAAATAACTTGCGCTGTGGTTGAAATACAACTATTTTCTTGGAAATAACACTGCTTAAATCACAACGCTAATTATTCGCCACCCTATACCTTAAAAAGGAATATAAAAATGATAGCTTTAAATAATACCGAACTTAAAATGCTGCTATTAATTTTCAACAATTTTAATGCATAATTTGATTTATGTCCGTCATTACTGTAACTAAATTAGATATAGTTTAAAGAAGTTTCTTTTTTTTTAGTTGGCAACTGCGGCTGTTTCGCGAAAAGCCAAAGGTCAAGGAAGTTAGTGTCTGATGTAAACAAAAGAAGCTGAGATCAAGTTATTACAGAATACCGTGATTTATTATATTTAATTATTTTACAGAAAAAGTAATTATGATAATCATGCAATAGTTCCACGTTTAATGCGGTGAACCAACTCATGCAAACTTTTAGGAACATTTCCTATTGATACCTTATAGAAAACCGAAGAATTGCTTTAAATTCTTGCATCTGGTCGCAAGGGACAGTTTTGTATCTCTCGTTCTACTGGGGCGATTGACAAAATTCAGATTGCGTTTTCCATGTCTCGAAGACGCGACTTAGGATATATATTTGATTTATATATAGCAGTGTCTAATATAGGTATTTTGACACAAAATCAGACTTTTTCTGAAATGACATACCAATGTTTTTCCATATTTCAATTCTACGACTCAAATTATGAATAAGTATTAAATTTGTTAAAATATGGTGCGAAATTTATGGAGAAATTCAAAAATTTATCTTGAACCATTTTTTTCCAGTTTGCGCCAAGAATAATTCACTTGGAGAACTCAGCAGAATAGCTGGATTCTAGAAATCAAAAAGTAAATGCGTGTACTTTTCCACTTTGTGCGGTTCTTCAAGGATATTCCTGTTATGGAACAATTAACACCGTTGGGGGAATTCTCCGTCGAAAGTGACTTCAGATTCCAGATGACCTTTCTGTTTCTGCTTTCTTTGTTCTTTACAAGTTTCCTTCTAGGGGGTATTGGGAAGGGAAACTTGCCACAAACAAACATTAACAAAAGAGCAATCTTCTGGGGGCATCTGCTACAGAAAAAGTGCTTGGAGGTGCTACATTCTGAGCAGAGCTCAGTTTCTCAAAAGCAAAGAAAAGGAGCAGTTTTACGAACACTGATAATAATGGAAGCAAAGATTTAACATTTTCAACTTCAATCGTTATTTATAACATAAACTAAAGTAATAAAACTGCTGAGTTTAAAGAAATCGTTTAATTTAAAAATTTAATTTTTTTAGTTTTAAGTTTGAACATCTATTTAATCTGTTATCTAATTTTGAGTTTTTATAACAACATTTAACTTTGTGTTAATGACCATAAAGAAACGTGTTTACTGCATTTTCTGGATGTTACAAAAAATTAATAAAGCAGTAATTATTGTTAAATTATGAGGAGTCATGTAGCGTTATAGACATAACGTATAAGATTGGGGAGAGCTGGATATATTTTTTTCGCTCTTTCTTTAGCAAAGACCGGATATTTGTATGGCTAAAGAGCTTCTTGAGGTAGCAAAGGGAGGCTTGGGGAGGCTAAGAACTTAATACTACATCTTCCCGTTCTTAAACCTCATTTTCCTATTATAGGGAGGTAAAAAACAAGTTATTTTTTATCTTAGTCGTTTTGAGAGATTAAGTGCCATTGTTAAAGAACTCACCAATAAATGAACGAAAAAAACTGCAATGAATTTTTTAGCCCACTAAAATCATTCATCTGCTTATAAATTCAAATTAAAGCAAGTTAAAGCTTTTACAGACTATCTTTTAACTGCGTCTGTAAACTAAAATTTCGTGGTTAAAAAAATCTTGTTACTTATTACTGCACAGCACTAAACATCATTCATTACCAATATAATAGTATAAGACATCAAAAAATATTTTTTTCTTTTGCAGTTTCAAAGTATAGTTATTTCTATGTCAAGAACTAGCTAATGGAACGATTTTTGGATCTAAATCCTTTCAGTAATAAGTTTTGCTGTAAAAGTTTCGATGAATTTAATTGAATACTTTTATAACTTCGTATAAGTAAGTGCATCGCTCAGCCATGCCTTAATGTCCCGCATGCATATTCCCAAGCAACTAAATGCTACATTATTTCTGATTAGTGTCGCAGAGACGGAAAAGTGGTCAATGACTGATTGCCGTACGGAAGGGCCCAAGTTCGGATACCAGAGAAGGCATAGATGTAAATTGTCTCTACCCCCATAGGAGGCAACGGTGGTCCATCTATTACTCTCATAATAAAGTGACCATCACTTCCGGTCTTAATAGTGGCCATTGCCTCTAACGGCTAGTGCCGACCATTGGAAAATAAAAAAAAATTTTTTTGATTATCTTGATTTAAGGATTTGTTACAAAGTACTCGAGGGCAGTCTAACAAGAGAAAGGAATGTCTTTACTAACCACTTTTCCTTTTTAAGAGAGATTGGCTCGTTTATACGCTATATATATGAAAAAAAATTATGAAAAATCTTATTCAGCCAGTTCGTTCCCAAGATCTGAATCTTGTCGAAATACCAGAGTTTAGCGGTTTAATTCCCTGCAGCCTGAAGGATTATTTACTTAAAGCACAGTACATCATGGCCCATCTATTCACAGGATCAATGCCTTCGTGAAAGATTTTCTGAGCGAACCTGTACCGTAAATAATGTTTGAGTTCAAAGATATTAGCAAAATATCTAAAATAATGTTTACAAAATATATTATGTAGCAATTAGAATTTATTCTTAAACACACTTATGAAATGAAACTCAAAATGGCTGAAAACTCGTGCATATAATTTGTACGAAAATGGTCTGATCGCTAGGCATTGTGAAACAACAACAAAAATTTGAAAATATTTCGAGTTTTACATATAGCCAACATATCCAAGATAAAAATATGTGTAAGCATAACAATTAAAGATTTATATGCAGAATATCTATAGAGTAAGATCTTGATTTTTATAATCTGATTTGCGTGTGGTGCAAGGTTATTTTAATATTTTCAGATATCGGTGTCCATAAAAAGTACAGTGTTTTCAATGAATTTAATGAATAACTCCTCCGGCTCTCTTTCAACTCGTTCTAGTCGCTAGGGTGGATACCATTGGAGTGCTTGACTATTCCCTTCACAAGCAATTGAAGAAACATATGATTTTAAAGTACATTTGAAATTTAAAAAATTCAGCATTTTTAATGCTTCTAAGGAAAAAAAGTACGAAAGCTAAGCATACGAATCATTTGTAAAATAATAATTTTTTTTTCTTGATACTTAAGAAAATTTTCTGTCTGCGCTGTTTATCAAATTTTAACTCATATGTGGACACATAGATAATCAATTAAAGTTTGATTAGCAATTAGTTCTGTTATTTTAATAATTTATAGTAGAGGAAAGAAATTATATAAATAATTTTCTTATATGAATACAAATGTTTACGCGTATTTTATTTATAAATATAGGAAATATTTTAGGAATAGCTAATTCATTGAAAGCCCCTTTCAGATTACCTACAGCCATAAATCAACAAAAGTGTCAGGAAATAATATTGATAAAATTAATAAAAAAAGTAGCATATTGATTAAAATTAATAAAAAAGTAGCATATCTAACCTCGATACTATATAAACATATTTTCTAAATGTAGTTCAATACGCAATTCTTTAAAAGAAAAATAAAGAGCTTGAGTATGCTTTCGTATTAGCAAAGTCGAACTTTGAATTCTCTGCTCATCTTAAGATGGGCTGAGATTAAATATCCTGAGTCTGCTTGACGACAGGAGTATTTAGTATGTGCATCCTCAAGATGATAAACGATAAAGTCCTGAAGATATCTGAGAAAAACATCCTCAGGAGATCTTCATATATCCCGGGACATTGCGACATGAACAGGACATCCTTAAGATGTTGATTTACGAAGTCCATTGGACATCTGAAAATCAACATCCTCAGGAGATCTTTTTATATCCCAGGACATTGCGACTTGAACAGGACATCCTCAGGATATTGACTTAAGACGATCAACATCCTCATGATATCCTAATTGTTTCCCGGGACATTGCGACTTAAATAGGATATTCTGAGGATGTCTTGTGTTATGGGGGGAAAATGTCCTCAACATTGAAAACTGTTTCGTGAATTATCACCAAGTCCTTTAATGTACTACAACGTTAGGAGAAGAGTGTAAAGAACTCTTTATTAACTCAAATCAGGTTGTTCAGACGGCACCGACTTATGCTTATAATAGCCAACACTTTTGGCTTAAATCAAAAGGTAATGAATAACTTGAAATTTAATGATATTAAGTATGATATTAAGTACAGCCTAACGGCTTCACAGTTTAACTATTGCGCAAGCTGACTTGATTCGAAAGTCGGCGTAAACAAGCCTAATGGCAAGAATAGCTCAATGCTAGAGAATTCTAATCGCTAGAGAATTAAGGTTAGCAATGTGGCCTTCAAGCAGGCAGAACACGCTCGAGTTTTACCTTCCAAAAACTTCCCTTAATTACCAACTTCTTCCTACCTCATTTGAATATACACGATGTAGTCAATTTGCATTCTGGCAAGAAAAACACGACTTAAAAGCAAGAGAGATAGAAAAGCTGATTGAAAATAAAATAACTGTTAAGTAAATTAAAAAAGTCATACAAGAGTATTAAAATACCAGTTCTCCAGTACGTTAGTTATGAAGGTATTCTAGCTGATGCGAAATTTCCATAATTAATTATGCATGAAAATCTAAAAAATTACCTGATTTTTCCCTAAAATGACTTAAAATGACTTCGCCCCGCCCCCCAATATTACTTAATTTTCTTGTTAGTCTTCTTTGAATTAAAAATATTTCTGTTTCAGCTTTTGTAATCGCTTATTTAAAAATCCAGAGCATTTTTTCTATCCTGAACTTAGAACTTGGATATGAGAACAAATCCAGGATTGGACCGGTTGCGAATTTCCTGACTGCACATTAATTAGCGAAGACCCAAGTGCACATCGCAGCTATGGACTCTAGAATGTATCAATGGGCTTCAACTTCAAAATTTGCTCACGTAAGTTTTTTTATTAAAAAAGGAAATAAGGATTCATTTCTGGCGGAGTATCTGGCATTTGTTTATATTCTTTCAAAATTCAATTAATCAAATACTGAAATCTTTCTATATATTGCATCTATTTAATTATTTCGTAAATAAAATTAAGCAAAAAAATTTTCTCATCAACTACAAATGGCTGGTAAAATTCTCGCAGAGCAACAGAACTTGGCAGTTGATTCTTAGGAACAACTGTTTCAAATCCATTGGGTTCGGTACATATTCTTGGCAAACATCTTCGTGAACAGCTTAAAGTCCTGATCTTAAACAGGGAGCTGAATGCAGCTATGTTCTGTGGTAGGATACTGTGATTAAGTTGGAGAGTAACTGCGCTTGAAAGGGATTTAAAATCCTCTTTTATTAAATCACTATTATGTACAACCACTTCCCAACTCGGGAGGGATACAGAAAGTAAAGACCACACTTGGGTCTAAAAATGAACAATCAGATAAATTTAAACTAAAGCTAAATAGAAGTTAAGTAGTTGTTGCTCGCAGAGCTATAACGCGAGGTTTTTCTCTAAACTAAATGGTGCGTAGCAAGATTTACTAATACTGACGCACTTGAAATAATTTCAATAAGCAATCATGTAAAAGCACTATGGATTAGAATTTAAATGCTAGCTAGTCAGGAGAACGTCGAATAGCGTGATCGTGGTCTGAGACTAAAAGCTCTCTCACACAGAGAGGTTTCTTCCTCTTGCTTAAATATAACTTGGCTCCACTTCAAATTGGCATAAAGCCGAAACACGCGCGCTTCTTCTAACGGGAAGTTGAAAATGAGAAGGGATAGAAAGATTTAAATTAAAATAAAACTTTGTTAGTTTAACTAAAACCTTACAAATCAATGGATGGTACACCTTAAATGGCATTTTTCATAATGAAATAAGGAAATCGTTTATCAGTTCGTTCATCTTTGGATGAATTTCAGAAATATTCGTCTATTGCTGAACAAGGAAGTTCAGTTGTTTGATTCAATCTCGCATAAGCGATTCTGATAACTGAAGCAAATGTGTAGAGAAAACAATTTTTCATTTCCAACGATAACAAATTTAGATTTATGCATAAGTTCATATTACTATAAGCAAATTGCATCGATACGTGAAATAAAGGCATTATCAGAATGATCAGAAGTTTGCTTAAGACATTAACAAATTCTGATGTGTACATCACATGACTTCCTTGTACGGATATATTAAATTATACGCATTTTTTTATGCATTTCATTTAAACTCATTTCCTCGAATTTCATTAGAGATATATTTCTCATTCAATTAATTCAGTTCTCAATTCGCGAAAGGCAAAAATGAGTAAAACCTAAAAATATATTTCTTAAAAATTGAAAAATATAAAACACTAAATACGGTTAAAACAATTTTTACAATTAAAACTAGAGTTTCTATGGAAAAAAAGGACCAATGGGCAAGAAGACAGATTTTTCGGTGCACAAAACTGAAAGGTCTCACTCCGTAAAAAGATACAGAAGGTGCAGAGACTGACTTCACTATTCTGCTAAGTTTCTCACGCACACAAATATAACTGCTATGGTAAAAAAACTACGCTTAGCCGTACCTAAACAGCTTTTAAATTGTTAATAAATCTACAACTATAGCATGCAGATTAACTAATGGCATGAAAACCTTAACCAGAAGATAAGTACAATATAATTCAATCATTTTTAAAACCAAGAAAAATGCACAATTTACCAATACGTAAGAATAAAAAAAACTGAGCTCCCGGGGAGTAACAGAGTGAGCATATACATATATATATGTAATAGGTGCGGATGATTGCAACTAAAAAGGGAGGTGCTCAGCTGCATGTTTTAACAGTCCTGTATAGAAAATTTCAACTTTCTGAGGTTACTCGTTTTTGATTTATACGAGATATATAATACATACGTACGTACAGGAGTCACGAAAAAGTCTCTTCTGTGTTGGAGCGTTTAATTCTTAAGAGTTTGTGTTTATGTTTTAAGTTCAATACCATATGATAAGTCAATATTTGGATAAACAATTCTAAAAAAACATGAATGTGCAAAGTTTGTGACAACATGATAAACACAATGTATACTGTAAAACTAGTGTTCAAATCAATCGTAAATAGTGACCATGAGCTCCAACAGAATAATTAAATTTAATGCGTTGTGAACCATATACTGTCTGGTCCAGTGTTCTAAATTTAAAAAGTGAAAACATTACAAGAAAGTTAAAATTAAATATGGAATTTATTAAGATATTACTGAATAATTTACAAGTAGTTACATTGGTGGCGGTGTGGAGGAGTTAGAGAAAATTTCATACCCATCTAAACAGTGAAGTTAACAATTGTAGATACAGACATCCGACAAACAAACTTCGGCCAACGTCACAGCGCTTCCACAATTTTACGTTCCAAACAGTGAAGTTAACATAGAGAATACATTGTAGATATGGTTGCTTGTTTTCTATAAGGAGAGAAAAAAAGGAAGTAATTAGTAGAGAATAAATTTAGACATTTGCGTCGCCCTCCATAGTAGCCTTCTCTCGTCCATTTCTTCCGACATCGTTGGTTCTCTGATAACGCCGACAGCTCAGTCTCCTTCAGTCAATGGCTGCGTGTCTACCTCGAGTCCGTCTCGTGTCAGTCTCGTACGTCCTCTTCGTCGCCAGCTCCCAAGCCTTTTTACTCAATTCGCCAAGACTGCTCGATTGGCGATTTTAGATGGTAGGAAAACCGCCAACAGCCCGGCAACCCCAGGGGAAAAACACGCAGGAAGGTGCATCTCCACGTCGAAAGAGCTCCCGCATTTGGCGAATATCGCTGCTAGCCTCGACGAGGGGTCCCATTCCAGCATAGGAAAAGCCTGCGAGTAAGCAAAACACCCCGCCCCCCTGACCCTGCGGCAGGGTTAGTAATGTAGAAACTAGCCTCTCCGCAGGGTGCAATCTTTACTAATGTTGACAGATGTTTCACAGACTACCGTCTAGCGGGCGAAGAAATCGAAAACAAGCCCATAAATAATTTGGAAAAGCAACGGAAAAGTTTTTGAAAGGATAGGTGTTAATTATTGATCTTACATACAAATTAACTTCAATACTGATAAGTACTTAAATAAAAATATAATAATTTCATAGATAATTTTCTTGGGTTTATTCCAACACCAAACACGACCACCATAGTAAGGCAATAAAAATTACTTCAGTTAAAATACAATAATCAAGTATGAAAATTTTTTATATTCTCCACAACACCAAAACGACCACCATAGTCAGAAAATATGGATCCCAAATTTAGTAGAAAAGGGGGCACAAAAAACTTTAAAACTTAATTAAACTTTAAACACCAACTTGTGTAAACAAACTTTAAAAAGATTGACCTTAAGGATCAACTTATCAGAGATTAACATTAACAACCAAGGTTAAGAAAAAAAATAATTAACCAAACAGAAATTTAAATAGTTAACCAACCAAAAGCAAAGAAGAAAAATTAATTACACAAGCAACTTAAAAATCAGCGTTAACCAAAACTGTCAAGAGAACAAATTAAATGACTACAATTACTTTTAAACAAGCCAAGGAAACTTAAGTTCAACTACAAAAATTAAAAACAAATTAATCTTTAAGTCTGAAGCAAAATAAATTAAATCATTACCTTTAAAACAATTTAAATCACAACTGAAATAAGTAATACATAACATCTGAATCCATTTTAAATCCTGTTTGCAACCCGTTTTGGGGAAAACGAGTCCCTTATTCTATCTTTACGCACAGATGTCATGCAAAAACACTGTTAAATTGCATTCGATATCGGCCAAAATGGAAATTTACATTGAAATATGATACCCCAAAATTTTCGTGATTACAATATTTTCTTTACTTCGTACATGGAAGTAAAAAGAAGTGAATGAATTGATAATTATCGTTCAAGGATATTGTTTTGTTGCGTTGAAAGTGAAATAAAGTGTTCTGCAAATGTTCCAGTAACATACTTCAGGAACTTAAGCAAAGTATTTCATCTGCTTAAATATATAAAATGTCTTATTTTCTTTACAGCCATGCTTTCCCAACAAAGTACTTTTGAGAAAACTTACTTCTGTAGTTCTCCACCCTCTTCATCGACCCTCGATGAAGACAGAACTTTAAGAAAAAGAAAAACAGATACTTCAAGATAAAGAGCCTAATACTCTTAAGCTCAGCGCAACAATCCACTGACTCGTACCATTTCACCCCAAAGATAATAACCCTATCATTAACCTCGCGAGCTACCCGAAGACAACTCCACTCATCTCCGTTTGCACAGAAGATACTCCCTATGCGTTGTTGTAACCTCATAATGCACGGACTCGATCGCAGAAGATAATTGGTAGTGACCGCCCATTCCCCGTAACCGTCCGAGCGGTCATTACATCGTTCGTGCAGGTGGGCGGACAGGGGAACCCTCTCTCTAGTTAGACGGAGGGATTTGTTGGATTGTGATAGTTATCGCAGGAAGGGGGGACAGGTAATTAGGCAATAGTATATATGTTTAGGGGTGCATCAGGAAGGGGTTGATTGGGATTAAAGTCGAGGAGGCTGTTTCGAGTTCGAATTAGGGAAGGATGCGAGGGAGTGGCGGGTTTTCTTTTACGAAAGGCGTTGTGATAAGGGGGAAGCATGCCTGTCTATCGTTATCATGTGCAGTGCTGGTCTTATCCCAGCACGCCAGTTTGCGTGAAGTGGAACGTGGTGGAAATGCAAGGACTTGTAAGGTAATGGGGCGTTGATCAGTGATTAAAGTTTGCTTTAAAATGTGTGGTTTGCTTCTCATTAATTTATAGAACAGAACTATGCGAACTTACAGAAATACATAGTTCCTCGGTAAATAATGACGAGAATTCATTGTGGAAGTAGGGAATTATGTGTTGTTCACTTCAAAGAAGCATAACGCGATTTCAGTAAATTGATTATCCAGTAATTTTCCTGTCTATTAAGCGTTTCAGAAGTAATATTGTTCACAGATCATTTCTTCGTTGGTAATTAATTATGGGATAACACTGCCTGCTTGTCTGCTCAAGGCTAGGAATGCTTTCGTTTGAGACATTTGAAAGGAATCTCTACAAGGAACGTTTTCCTTCGTCATCGTGTGGCTACGCGGTATAAATGGAAGCACGTCCGGCTAGCAATCGGAAGGTTCGGCGTTTGATCCTGGGTAGGACATGGCTGATTTTTCACACTACCTGACTTTGTTTGTGGTGGACAATAAGTCCAGGACTTGGAATTGGCGACTGGGTCTCCCTCCTCTCCAGCCGCTTTTACTTGATCGCATACCTTGAGGGCGTAATGGCAATCCTGTTTAGCTTGTAGCTGAGAGGTTCGGAGTTCGTATCCCCGCGAAAGCATCTTTGGTTGTTTCATTTTTACTGCTCAAAAATAGTTAGTCGATTTTCAAGTGAATCACAATTATATTACACATAAAAGAATTATGAAAACATATACATTCAATCATTAAGCTATCAAACCTGAACTTGAGACGGATTACTGTGTTCTTAGGTTTCAGCCCTTCGAATACTTTTGCGTCCACAAACTATTGTTCAAGCCAATATGAAAGTAATTTTAAAATAAAACTACCGCTGATAAATTTATTAATAGAACGAAAAGGAGACCTCCAAATGTGGCATGATGGCATGGAAGCCGTGTACTAAAGCTTTGGGATTGGGTTAGAATCCTGAAGAAAGTAAGCATGTTTATACGTGTATAATGTCTTTGCTCATTGGTGGCATTTAAATTACTCAAAATAGTAGAGAAAGACATGTAGGAGACCCTCACATCCGTCTTCTACAGCGCTTGTCTTCCTCCATGAGGATGGAGCTGAGTACACTCGTATTGGCTCCGTTCAGACGATGGTGAAAATGTCATAACTGGATTAAGCCGTTTTGTTGCTAGGTAACCAGACCTTGCTATGTCACAAAAACCGATATAAGGCCTTTGGCATAAAGTTCGAAGTTTTTAACTCTATGTCGACTTGAGGGTCGACAAATCAAAGGGAAATTCATTACCTACCTCATTCGAAACCTATTCAGCGGAAAACCTATAGACACATCCACTCATACGCAAATTTAGCTTCTCTAATTGGCTGCGGCTTAGACCCTGTCTCGCTGGTGTGAACGCAATTCCTGCGTTCACACCAGCGAGCTTTTCAGCTATGGCTCTACGATATTTATACCACAGTCTGAACGGAGCCTAAGCCTAATTCAATAAGAAATTTAGTTTTCATTGATTTAGGCCGGTAGTTTTATTATTCTACATTCATTATTTTATACTCATTATTACGTTCTCATTGATTTAGGCTAATGTTTGTAGTTCAGATCAGGAGGAATAATCTCAATAAGGATAAAAGAATTAGGACCATTTTGATTTTAGAATTATATGCATTATAATTCTAAAATTCTTGCAGTATAAGCTAATTTTCATTCATATCATAAACCAGAGTTTAATTGTGAAACATAACATTGAAGGAAACTGATTTACCTTTAACTGTTTATTTCTTCTCTAATCGGGGTTGAAGTATATTTCGTTTCATTTTCGAAATATTTTGTCATTAAAAACTTAAATTATATTATATTATGTTATCTCACATTAATCAACAGCGTAGATTGGTAATTGTTAATAATTGTTAATAATGTACTGTCCCAGTCTTCACCCAGAATATTTGTAAATTATGCAGAATGACACACTGCCAATTTCTGCAAACACTGTCATTTTTTGGAAAGAGATCCTTAGTTCTTTTTCCAAATTAATTATAAGTGTTCATCAAATAATAAATTGGAAAAAGAACATACGTACTTAAAAAGAACGTTATAAAGAAAACAAAATAAACACAATTAACAATATTTGAAAAGGCCTCTGAAAGCTTAAAATATTAAAATAATTTCTAAAGATTTTTTAAAAAAATTTGTATAAATATATTCTTGTTGGATTAAGTTTAAATGATAATTAGACTTGATTTTTTTCAATTCATCGAGAAATTACTCAGAAAAGTGGTTCTATTAATAATTTTGTCGACCCTTCTTGGAAGACCCTCCTTGTTCCTTCCTTCAAATTATATTTAACTTTAGCAGCTAGTTTACAAATGCTTGATACAAATTCCCCCTATTTTATTTCTTTCTTATATGCATATTATAAACTGAATTAATGCTGTAATGGAAACGAACACTGTCGATTAATTTTATTAGCTTTAGATGTACATGTGTTTTCTTACTTTTTAATTTTTAATTATTTTTCAAAAAATATGTTTCCATCAGTACGTATTTTGAATTTCTACAGAAGAAACAATCTGACGTGTACACCACATGACTTCCTTGTACGGAATATTAAAATATAGGTACTTTTTTGCAGCATTTTCATTTAAATTTATTTCCTCGAATTTCATTAGGGATATATTTCTCATTCAATTAGTTCAGTTCTCACTTTGCGACAAGCCAAAAATACGTAAAACCTCAAAATACCTTTATTAAAATTACAAAATATAGAAAAATATAAAACATAAGTACCGTTAAGACAATTCAAAGAATAATTTTTACAATTAAAATTAAAGTTTCTACGCAAAAACAAGCAATTCGACCAGCGGGCAAGAAGGCAGATTTTTTGGTGCACAAAACTGAAATTTTACGTTTGATCTCACTCGACAAAAAGACACTGACGGCATAGAACGTGACTTAATTTGTTGTGGACAATATGCTGAGTTAATATATGGGATAATTTAAAAACTTAAATGGTAATTTCAGAATGGGTTAAGAAGGATTTAATTCGCAATAATAAAAAAAGATGCTGTTTTTATTGTTGCGAAGCTTAGTTTCTCTAGATTGGAAACAAATCAACTATTCTGCTAGAATAGTGAGAACAGAAAGAGGTAGGTTTCTCCACTATTGGGGAATGAAATCCTATCTAACAAGCGACGTCCATGTTTGTAACATCGAAACATTGCATTACGGCAATGAAACGAATGTTGTTCCGTGCATGTATTTTCCAGTAAAAATATGTTAAATTTATAATGAAGTGCCTCGCTGTTGTTAATTTTTCTTTAAAAATAATAAAGATGATATCCATAATTTACTATGCACAAAGAATTATTGAAAATAATTCGAAATCTAAATGCATGTGTATAACATTAAAGTCCTTAAAAATGCTGTTTCTGCATATTTTAAGAATTTGTTTAGGTTTTACTAGCAGAAGTACCCGATGCTAGTTAAATTAGATTAAGAGTAATGCATTTGACAACAGAGAGAACGATGCAGCTGTAAGCCTTCTCTAATAACGATGAAAAAAATACGATTCATAGTCATACATTTTTCAGTCTGATGCGATATGGAACCCACATAAAAAATTTCGATAGAAAAATAAGCTAATTCTCTCTCATTATATCAGCAAAGAAAGGCACGAAGTTTTTAATGATTTTCGTCTCTCTAATGAAATGGTCGTAAAAGCTCAAGTTCCATCAAATATTTCACCTTATTCAATTTTAATCGGTTAAATGTGGCAAAAAATTGATCATAATTGATCAGATGTCAATAACGCGAACAAAAAAACAAACACACAGACAGAAATTCTTCTTTATTAGTCCAAAGGGGCTTTGTTCCTGAAGGACTATTGTTTTCGTTTTGCGTCGGAAACATTAAAAGTCTGTATCACTTTTCAAACTGTTGCCACTAAATATTGCAAACCTGTATTATATTTAAAGAAATTAAATAAAAAAAATAAAAATCTGAAAGATTTCAGATTTTAAATTACGTCCAAAGGCGTGTTTTTTTAACGTTTCGTGTGCTACCTTTTTTTTATTAAATATCATGTACGACGTACTCAAACCATAAAATTCAGTTCAAAATGAATATCGCAAAATCATTTTAAAATGAACATATCTTTAGAATTTCCGTAAGTCTCGTGCGCTGGAGATAAAAATGTTTTTTTTTTCCGTACAGTGTTGCCATTGCTCGCTTTGAAATCATTTAGTTTGTTAATCAGAAATTCGTTGAAATGTTACAAAACATAAAATCGATAATAAAGCAAATTTCAAATTCAAAATTAGGGCTTCCAGATGCCCATATTCGCAGTAGGATTACGTCATTCAAAATTCGATGGCTCTAGGTTTTATCACAATGCGAGAAACATGCATA
>KK115531.1:16886-58288 GCA_000611955.2 Stegodyphus mimosarum
TTTTGAATGGCGTAATCCTACTGCGAATATGGGCATCTGGAAGCCTAAATTTGAAATTTCGAATTTGTTTTATTATCGATTTCATAGTTTGTAAAACTTTAACAAATTTTTTATTAACAAACTCAAGGATTTCAAAGCGAGCCATGGCAACGTTGTACAGAAAAAAACATTTTATCTCCAGCGCGTGAGACTGTGTATAGGAAATTCTAAAGATATGCTCAGTTTAAAATATTTTGCGATATTGTTCTTTAACTGAATTTTATGGTTTGAATGCGAAGAACATGATATTCAATAAATAAAAGTAACATACAAAATGTTTAAAAAACGCCCCTTTGGACGTAATTTAAAATCTGAAACCTTTCAGATTTTTTTTTATGTATTTAGATTTTGTAAAACTGAGAAATTTTTGATTAGCAAACTTTATGATTTGAAAAGCGAGCAGTAGGAACACTTTTCAAAATAAGCATTTTTATACCCAATGTGGCAGACTGTTGCCACTCGGAAAAATGAGCGCGAAAATTAGCGCTTTTAGAGTTTTTAATTAATATTTCGGCTGATTAAAGTCGTACGAAGATGGGAACAGTCGAATCGAAATGACTTCGTCTATTCCCATCTTCGTATGACTCGCGAATTTTCGGAGTCGGGAATAATGTATTTAATGTTTAGCAAAGCTATTTTGATTTCATCGTAAAATTTGGGAATTTTTCATTAAAAAACTCTACGATTTGAAAGCGAACTGTGGTAAAAACTTTCGAAATAAAGCACATTTTCATCTCCAGCTTGCGAGACTGTTGCCATTCGGAAAAATGAGGGCAAAAATTATCGTTTTTCCGAGTTTTTAATTAATTTTAGCTAATGTTTTCTCAAAAAATCTGGACGTCGACGTTTTCCAGGACCCAGAAAAGAATTGTGGAAAGTTTGGTGAGGATAGCTATAGAAGTGACGGAGTTATAAAGGACAAGCCAGCAGACTTTCGATATAGACAGATAAGACAGATAGATTAGCAATCTGTTGGGCGTACTTTCCAGTTTTTCTTTTAAGAAGTGATGTTACTGATTTATTCACAATATCATCATAATTAATTATAGAATCATTTTATATACAAATGTTTAAGAGATAGGAAAGAACGTTATTTTAATAAAATAAATTATTGTCTATATTAAATAGATCCATTTCAGACCCAACAACCTTATAACAACAAGAAAATAAATATTAATAAAATAAAACAGATTTATGTGAATTTAATGATTTCAGGTTATGTGAGTTTTATATTTATGAATCTCAAAGAAATTGCCTTGAATTAAGCTGAATTGCAGAAATATACCTATATAAATTTTTGGATACGTCTTTAAACATTTTGAATGATTCAAATATTTTACTTTTATCCTCTATAGTGTGAAAAAATTTTTAAGTTTATGCAAACAATTTTTAACAACAGAGCAGTTTATCTTGATCGAATGCACAAATTATATTAATAAGAATTCACATAACTGAAAAGTGAATAATAACTAATACATAAAGAAAAGCATTATTTTATTTAGCATCTTTACAATTCATAAAAATAGTAACAATTGATTTTTTACTTTTCATGAAAATTATGAAATGAATTACCCAAAACGTTCAAATTATATAGTTTAAATCCTAGCATATGTAACTGTATGTTAAGAAACGAAGATACCAGCTATAAACAGAAACATTAAAATGTATTTAACATATTTATTTCAATGTTATTAATCCCTTTTTTCAAATCTGAAAAGAAAATAACATGACATTGGGGTATTTTTCAACGTATTTATCAAATTACATAAAAACATCAATACTTACATGGGAAAAGTAATCACAGGAATCTTTTTAGAAAATCGGTTCGTGCATCCATATGCAACACAAGCTTCCATGCTTCAAAAAAAAGTTTCAATGACAGACTTCCTTGAGCAAGTCACAGCGGTAGAACTAACATGGCCGTCAAAATTCAGGGTTTGAGTTGAACATTTCCTCCTTCTGTTCTAACCTCCTTAATTCTGCTAAGTTTCAAATGCTAACAAATATGGCTGCTATGGTAAAACAAAATTAGGCTTAGTCGCACTAAAACAATTTTTAAATTGTTGATAATTCTACAACTATTGCATCAAAGTTAACTAAAGGCATAAAAAATCTTAACCGGAAGATAAGAATAACACAATTCAATCATTTTTAAAGCAAAAAATGCACAATTTACCAACATATAAGAATAAAAAAACTGAGCTTACGGAGCCGAGTAACAGAGTGGGTGTATGTATATATATACATGTATATGTACTTTTGGTGCTTCCGATTGCAACCAAAATAGGAGGTGCACAATTGCATGTTATAGCAGTCCTATATACACAATTTCAACATTCTAAGATTACTCTTTATGAGTTTTGCCAGATACGTACCTACGTACAGACGCCACGAAAAACTCTCTTCTGAAACTATTTTAAATCAGTTTTATGATTCGTTTAGAAAAAAAAGAGTCCTTTATTCTGTCCCTACGTACAGATGTCACGCAAAAACATCGTTAAATTGCATTCGATGGCAGTCAAAATGGATATTTTCTTTGAAATATTGTACTCAGAATTTTTCGATTGCAATATTTCCTTCACTTTGTGCAAAGAAGTAAAAATAACAGAAATGCAATATAGTCACAGCATAGAATATTGTAAATTCTATGGCAAGTTAATGTATAATTTTTCAGCCTTTAAAATGTAATTGAAATATTTTATCCGCATATTAATTACTCAAAAATTATTTCTTTCACCAACACCACAAAGAGATAAATTCTATGAATTTATTGAAAGCAACTTAAATCAAAAACGTTTCTTCGAAATCTTTGAAATGGAGTTGCTCTTTAATAAAAACGAAATACCAAAATCAAATAGATGAATTAAAAACTGCAAAGAAAAAAATCATTATTATTTTTTTTCCCTTCACAATGTATCTTATTTTTTTTCTGATTTTAATTACTTTGACAATATTTCAAGCTATGTGAATGACGGAGATCTGAAGATGTAGTGCCGACCTAATTAGATATCGTAATAAAAAATAATGAATGATTATAAATGAATGAAAAGAGAAATTAAGTCAAACATCAGTTAATGAATTTTGCTGAAAATTATAAAGGAAAAAAGCGGAAAGCGAGGAAATATGAATGGAAACTACCAATGTACTTGTAAAATAATGAATATAGAAATAAATAATTGTACTTTTAAAAATGATGCTAATTATTTTGCGCTTCTTCATTGCAACTGACAAAAAAGTTTGGCATTTTTTGGGAAACCTCATTGGTTATTAACGCTAGATGAGCGTATAAAAATTTGAAACATGTATTTCGATTAGTTGTATGAAGATTTCAAAAGTTCACAAACGCAAATTCCTTTCGCAGATAAAATAATGCTAGATATTATAAAAAATCGAGAAGATTTCGTGAAAAATGAAGAGTATTTTTTTCATTTCTCAAGCTGTATCGAGTATTTACTTCACATCATCAGTTAATTTTGTTATTAAATACAACACTTACGTATTACCGAAACCAGTTGGGTGATTTTTTACAGAATAAAAAAAAATGATGACTTATAATTTCAAAAACGGTATTTATTACGTTCTACGTATTGTTATATGTTATGGTTAAAGAGAAAAATCCAAATAGTTTTAATAATAATCACGTATTTTGGTGAATGTGACAAATAACGCATAATAATTACTGGTAGATATTAATACCAACCAATGAAATCAGTGCATACAAATACAAAATACACTCATGTCCATATATTAAGGATAAGGCAAAATCAGGAAAAGGAAGAGTTAGAAGCAAAACAAATTTGACTTATTTGTAAAACGTATTTATTAAACAAAAGGTAAAGAGCAAAAAAATGCTATATGTTTGATATTATTAAAAAAATTAGCGATTTTTTTTCCCTGGAGCAAATTACAAAAAAACCCTCTTTACCAAAAACCAATATTACATGGTTGGTATGATTGTTAATACATTGTATGTCTCCTAGACGATGCAATACAGTCTGTACAACGCCTAGGCATGCTAAGTATCAAATTATCGATCTGATCTTGGGGGATATTACACCACTCAAAAAGCAGGGCTCTCCGAAGTTCCGGTAGACATGTAGGAGGAGGTTGAGGGGCTGCAACTCATCGGCCAAGCATGTCCCACACGTGCTCTACTGGATTCAAGTTCGGTGAGAATGTTGGCCAGTCCATACGGGTGATATCCTCCGATTGAAGGCATTCGCTTACGATGTTTGCACGGTGAGGACTCGTCGGAAAACATCACACAAGCCCACTGTTGCGGTGTCCACAATGCATGCTCTCTACTCCAGGCTAACCGCAGGCGACAGTGAGTTGCAGTAAGTGGAACGCACCTGACAGGTCTACGAGCATATAGACCAATCTGCCCTAAGCGTCTGTACACGGTCTGCCTTGCAATAGTCGTACCAGTGGCTGAAGAGAGCTGACGAGACAGGTCTGAGGCTGTGCTCCGTCTGTTGTTTTTGGCAGTAACTGCCAAATACCGGTCCTCATTCGGCGTTGTAACTCTGGGGCGACCTGTGCTGTAACGTCTACTCACATTACCACCATCTTGGAATCGTTGCCAAAGCCTGGAGATGACACTCTGGGCAATTCGAAGTTCGTCTGATACTTCCAGTTGGATACGCCCACATTCCAGACGGCCGATAATTCTACCACGTAAAAAATCATCCAAATGCGTCCTTTGTGTCATAACTATTCGGCTATTGCACTGAAATGCTTATAAAGCGCCTGCGAACAATTTTACTTCTTTGTCTGTATTCCTTATGTATCATTCTCTTACACTCTCGTCATTGTGACGTACCATCGGTATCATCTGGTTACTTCCTGAAATTTGCATATGGTTTTTAATGATATGTGTAGTGATTTTACGGGTGATATATTTATTTTAGAGTTCAATTTCCGCATGACTCCGAATTATCCTTAATTTATGGACATGAGTGTAATTACTGGTAAATATAGATATTAGATAGATACAGACAGACAGATATAGACATTAGGCAGATATACGAGATATACGTAGATATTACTGGTAGATTTACATTTACTGGTAGATATAGATACTGACCAATGAAATTTGATCAGTGATGTTCATCAAGTACAATCACATGAAATCCTGAACTCTAACGCAATTTTAATGTCTTAATTTCATGCGATAAGAAGTGCATGAAATGATATATTAGCAATTTTATTAAAAATGAAATTTAGTCAATGTAAAAAAAAGTTTCAAAGTGATGATTACTGTTACTTATAAGATAGATTATCAGATCAGACAAATCACATTACACACAAACACCTTAAGACAACAAAGAATTCCTAAAACATTATATTACAAATACAGTATTGTTGCGTGCATACGGGTTCTTAATAGAATGAATGCAACCCGGTCCGATGATAGGTTAACAAAATTGAACACAACGCAGTGCAAAGCGCATCGGAAAGCTAACCCGGAAATATCTCCGTTCTCACGTTGAACTAGAACTCGCAGCAATAACAACTACAACAATTGATAAAGGATGTTTTTTCCGTCCTTATATAGTTTTCAACCGACTGCCGATATATTTCTAGCACTTTCTGCTTCTCAACATACGGGAAAGTTTTATGGGGGTCGAATTAAGGTAACAGCTAACACACTGGTAAATTACATTTATTCAATTACAATATATATTACGATGATACAGGGATTGGACTAAAATATCGCCAAATGGTCGCCAAATATGACGACAAAATAAGTCGCCAATTTCGTTATCAGCTTGGCGGTATCTCATCAAATTGCATTAAAATGATCAGTCTGTGTACGAAATGCGTAACAGTATTATTCCAAGTGATGATTACTGTTACGATGATACAGGGATTGGACTAAAATATCGCCAAATGGTCGCCAAATCCGTTATAAGCTTGGGGGTATCTCACCAAATAACCGAGACAGCTATTTACTCAATGTTATATGCACTTGCCCCTGTATTCTTACTCTTCCAGCAGAGCTTATCTCTTGAGATTTTTCGCGTTATATTACACAAAAATTACAACAATGTCACATATAATTGCACTAAAATCATCAATCTGTGTACGAAATACTTAACAGTGTTATTACATTTATAGCAACTAACAAATTGGAAACGAATTACAGTACAAATACCATATTGTTACACTTTTAGCAAATTATTTATTTTGGCAAGAAGAATTGCCGTGGCATTTGGAGTTAGAAAGGGCTTATGCCTTTTCACATTGGAAGCAATCTGAGTTACTGTTGTTCTGAAACTACAATAATGAAAGACTCCACCAACTAAATTATAATTCTAACGAGCACATTCCTTTCAATTTATTTCAATACCTAGAACTAATAAAAGCTTCATTTTAGACCGCAAAGTCATTTCTTGTGTAGAGGTGTTTTAAAATGCCATGTATCGTGCTTAGTAAGTTTTAATTTTTATTCGAAATTACAACAGATATAATATTCTAGCTATCAAACTTAGCTCTATTTACCACTCATATTTGTATCGAAACGGCTTTTCTGCAGTCTCAGTTGAAAATTATTACTTCGAAAACCGTAGCATTTTTCCGTTCGTTTATTTCATGACTGTTTAAACAGACTGTCCAGCTTTTTGAATATTTTCTGAGACTACACCGAGGGCAAAAGAAGAGTCTTCCTTGCTTTGTTTTCACAATCTTCCTTTTTAACATTTTTAATTGTTTGCTTTTCTGTTTCTATGTTAGTATTTTCTATTTCAAAATTATGCTTCTCTCCTTCTTATTTTCCCAAAATCTTACTGCTTTTCTTTTATCTTTTATTTACAATTATTACCTCCAAGCTTTCACTCAAATCACCAGTTCAACTTCCCTAATGTAATCATTCATTACACCTGTCCTCATCCTCTGCTGAAATTACAATCTGAAGTTGGACATCACTATTCTTAACACAACAAGAACTCTTCACTTGCTGACAAAATATAGACCCGCATGGAGGCAGCTAAACACATTTTAATTTTCCAGGCAAGTATAACTTCATTGGAATTGCTTTCTATTTTAAAATAATGAGCTCTGTTTTTCATAAATTGGATGAAATTTTTCCTTTGGACCATTTCGTAATATTATTTGTTTCAACTCAAGTAGATAACATCTTTTCAATGTCACAATTTGCTTTTTCAGCTGAGCCTTTTGATTAACTATTCATTGACTTTGCGGGAAAAAGTTGCAGTTATTTCCATATATCCAAAATTTTTTTAATAATTGTATTTGTAATTTCTCGGCAGTTGCCGGATGCAGTATGCACTGTGCTTAAATTACTGTGAAAACATAAAATATATGATAAGCAACTTCTTTGGTTCGTTTTCTTAACAGTTTTCAATGAAAAATTTCTTTAAATGGTCCTGATAAGCCATTATAATCTTAAAATCTGCGTTCGCTTGTGATTGCAAATCAATGAGATCAACATGACACTTTGAAACTTTTAACCGGTTTAACAACAAGACCTTTTTTGGAACATTTTATTTCTTTTGATAAGGTTCACAAAGGTTGAAATAGTACATCATTGCAGCTTCGATTGTAATATCCTTATCCTTATACAGTCTTAAATTCTGTCAACATTTTACTTTGCCCTTCATAATCGATTGAAAACGTGTCTCCATCAAAAAGAGATAATCAATTGGTTTTATCTAACTGTTGGCAAGAGAAAACAAACTTCCCCACTCGCAACAGTTGTCACACATTTCCAAAATAACGAGGTGCTGACGCGTGAAAAACTTACTGTATGTAATGGCAAATATTAAACTGAACGTGTTGAAAAATTATATTTGTCATATATTGTTGAAAATTATAAGTAATCTATTCATGTGATAAAATCTTAACTATTAACTTTAACTTGTCATTTGATATACTTTTCATACTGTCCTCCAACCTCGTAACCACTTCCTGCCAGAAAAGGGGTTATGGATATAGACTGAAGTATGTCTTCAGAGCTAATAAATCAACTGAACTTGCAATCAAAAACCTCGAAATTACGATAATAACCAATAGAACCAACGACATGTACACCATCGTCATTTCAATAGATAATCAGACTGCATTTGACATATTGTTGTGGCCTGATGTGCTGAAATCTCTGGCCACATTGTGCCGTCCTAGCCAATTGATGGAAATCTTCAAAAGCTATTTTACTGACAGCTGTGTCCAAATCATTGTCGATGATATTGTAACTGAACGAAATATATCCAGAGTCTGGTCAGGGTTTTTGCCTTGGAGGTATAGTCTGGAATCTGGTTGCAAAGTCAATATTTGAAGCTTTCGATGGATTTTCTTTAGTCAAAATTATTGCACATGCAAATGACTTTCTAATAAGAATTACAGGCAGGCACGATGTTCAAACTAAGACACCGACCAGTTTGGATATCTTCGCAAACTACACGAGGAAAAAATAAAATTAGCATTTTGGTTTCTAAAACTAAGGATATGATTATTGGGAGAGGATATGCACTACAGCACTATCCATGTTTAAAACTGGATGAAAGTTCAATCAAATTCATTTTGAATCTACAGTACCTAGAACGTGTCAATAATAATAAGCTTTCATGACTGCCTCTCATCCAAAAGATCAGAAACAAAAGTTACATATATTTTACAGTTCCACATATTAAATGTTCACACCAAGCCTAGGAATCTCTCCCCGATACCTTAGGCTTTGGTATAAGATAATAACAGAGCGCATAATATTGTATGGCTCAGCAATATGGGGAGTCAACTCGACAATGCAAGCAGATGAGTCTTGAATGTCAAAAGAATACACATTCCCTACATTAGTAAAGCTTACAGCACGGCCTTCACAGCAGCTCTACAGGTGTGCTCCCTATAGATCTACCAGTGGAGATAGAAGGGCAGCAATTAATGACGTGTTATGCCTGGAGAAGTTTACATACTATAGTACATTGTGTATATTACTTTTCCCTCCAGAATATGAGCGAAACTAACTAATGCTAGTCTACCATCCAGGGGGCATCATTCTGACACCCTAAATTAAATACTCCTGCACGCTGTGGAGCATAATATGACCACCATGTTTATCGATGGAACTCGCAATGGGGTTGGGTATATAGTAATAATAACATCGTGTACACATGTAAAAGAAGACTGGGTATAAATAACTGCGTTTACCAAGCGGAGCTTACAGAAATCCAAAAGGCTCACGAGCCAGTTTCCCTTAGAAAGTACTCCACGAAGACCTTCCTTCCCTAAGGCAGATAGCCCTTGCCATGCTTTGCCATAATCAAACAAACCAAAGCTAAACAACTGATTGATTTTCGAGACAAGTACCTAATTAATACAAATATGTATATACGTAATAAATAAATTTTTTCCAATTTATATATTATCATTCTTTGTCTTTTGAAAAGCAAGTCACCAAACAGCGCCAAGGTGGTTGCACCAACACCACTAAGTATTAGCGTTAATACTTAAGTCTTTTTTAAAGTTGCTGAGCGCCGGTAGTTCGGTCCAGGGTTCAAACCCCGCGAACGGACTGGCTGCATGGGCGTTTATGGGGTTTTCTTTATGAGTAACTTGAATACGATTCAGTTTCCCTTAGAATATCCTCCACGATGGCATCCCTCCCATTAGGCAGATAGCCCTTGTGCGCTTTGCCATAAGTGAATAAACCGAATCAAACCAAACCTTTCTTATTTCAAGCAAAAGGATGATTCATACTTAAATGTTGAAAATACACAGCACAGCTCGGAATCACTCGTTTGGAAAAGATTCCATTTCTAAAAATCGTTTTCTGTTAATATAGTTTTCAGCTCTTTACAGTTTGAGCGCTAATACACTGATGAGAAATTTATTCAAATATGAACACAATTACGTATTTAATATGACATTTATTTCCCTCATTAAAAACTCGTTAGAGCTGAGCTTTCGTAAGCATATGATTAATTTTATATAATCGCAATGCATACGCTTTAAGTGCATATAAAGCAGAATAATTTGCTTGATACCATCATTCTAAATATCAATATGAAATATGTAAAATGAAATTTGATTGCAGAAATAAAGTATCAGAACTACCATTGCCTGGGATCCGAATCAGTTGTATCTCTTGCGTTAAATATTACGTCACTTCATTACTTCGTGATTAGAGGTAGTTTAAACTTCCCACGCACGGGCCTTTTAATGGCTGCGAAGTTAATCTTAATGGCCTCCTTGAGGAACTTGATGTGTTGTGGGTTATACTGCACTCTTGACTAAAAAAACTTCAGTGGAGAAACGAACAGTGCGTGGTGCACAGAACTGTTAAAATATGACATTTCAAGCTTCGCGCATTTGGGACTGCGTTTAGGAGGAGTGTTAATTAGGAAGATGTTGTTCGAGATAAAATTTTAATGCGCCTGAGTTTGGAAATGTGAATGGAGTAATTTTGAGATACTACTCATATTCAGAGAAGAGAGAGGATTTCATGTTTAATTGGCTTAATACACATCGATGGTAATTTGCATAAATTGTAGCCTAATCTGAATAATACGGAATAACTGTTACGACATATTTTAATATTGGATATTAGCAGGGAGATATATATTTGCTGATTGAATGCCTTATGAGGAGATTTAGATAGAAGCTCCTCTAACAGTCGTCATTAAGTTCATTTATTTGCCTTTAAATTCCTTTAATGGTAATATTATTGTAAAAATAGAAATGAAACAAGTACAGCTGCAAAATTATATACACACTTCTGCATGATGCAAAATGAATCAATCAATTAAACAATCAATAAATTAAAATATATAAAATTAGATTAAAGATATTGCTAATAATGTCTTGTTTTGCCATGTTTCTATCATTGCTTCTTTTATTCAAAAAAATTGATTGTTGACTTGAAATTGTTGATTTGAAAAAAATTGATTGTTGATTACTTTATTGATTGCTTGTTATCAATCAAACAATCAATAAAGTAAAATATATAAAATTAGGTTGAAGATATCACTAATAATGTCTTGTTTTGTCGTGTTTCTATTATTGCTTTTTTTATTCAAAAAAATTGATTGTTGATTACTTTATTGATTGTTTGTTATCAATCAAGCAATCAATAAAGTAAAATATATAAATTTAGATTGAAGATATCACTAATAATGTCTTGTTTTGCCGTGTTTCTATTATTGCTTTTTCATTCAAACGCTTGTCATTTATCTATCTACGCATTGCCTCCTATAACCACACTTGTTCGTTATAGTTTATCGTCCATTTATTTGGTACCAAATCAAATTTTAATATCCACGTTCCAAATAATGATTTGAATTTAGGAGCACAGGTAGGACAGAATTTAGAAGAAATGATCCCATTTTCCTGTACGTATTTTCGGGGTGTAAGTGGTTAACATGTCCAGCTAATATCTGGAAGATCCGTATTTCAAATGCCACCTAGAACACAGCTGATATCTCATGTGTGCTAGTCCGAAATATTTAATGTTCCCAGCATTTACGCCCTAAATAACATGTGGTGGATGCCAACTGGTCATCAAGTAGGTTCAGTCGATTGGCTCTCATGCCTCTCCGCAGTCGCCCTTTGAGCTGGGGCGGAATAGAAGAAAATTTCGCATCCTCTTCATACGTGCTCTCTAGATGGAATTAGTAAGCCTATTAGCTGGTAATTAGAAGATACATGGCTCCGAATCTCAACTAGGGCACACTTAATTTAACCCTTTTCCTGCTCAAAAAATCTACCTGATTAGTCTCAGGAGATTTGAAACCTTTTAGTCCCAACGTTACGCCATTATAATCCACATGACCTGCTTAGTGTTATAGTTGCATAAGATAGTTTTTCTTTATGGTGCTCACTAGTCATGTTTAGGCTTTCGCCACTACTAAGGCCAGAGGTGGTGGTCATTTTATTATGGAGGCACCTAATAGGCGGCTACCTTTACCTATTAAGAGCGGGCAGGCAATTTACATCCATGCCTTCATCGGGATTCAAACCCAGGCCTTTCGGTATTTGGCTCCCATAACCACTATACCATCTGGGCGGCATTGGACAAGATATAAGGTTTATGCTACTTACGTACTATCGCAACCGCCTTGGCGGAATTTGGCAAATTTTACGGAAGAAAAAAAAGACATTTAATATAAAAAATTATATATTAAATGCACACATATTCCACTTTTTAACTCTATATTTATTTCAAAAAGTAATAACTGAATGTAGTTAAAAACAAGTTTTTGTTTTTGTTGTGATGAAAATTTCATAGCGATCGCTTTGAGAAAGAATTCGAAGCATTGTTCCAACATTCGAAGAACTTTTGACGATTTTTATATAAAATGATGCTTTCCTGAAGAAATTTTACACTTGTTTCTTCTATTACATAAAAAACCTAATCGAGCTTAAGATATAAAGTGCTCACATATTTCTATAAAAGCCGTTGGAACATGGATACAACGGAAAGAATTGGGAAACTTGCAACGTTGGAAACTGAATATTTGTCACGCGCATGTTTACCTGAATAATTGTTATGCGTGTGGTTACCAGAGTTTGGTGTATTCTGAACCTTTGGCGATTTCAATTCAGGTGGTTCCGATAATACGTAAGTACCAAGTTTATAATATATTTTTTGCCCGTTATTCCAGAAATACCCAGAATGTTTCAATTCGATATGACTAAGAGATCCAATTTATCTTCTATATTATAATTGTGTAGATACATTAGGCATTTTTTGAAGCAGGAAATGTGAAAAATGAGCAATGCCCTCCAGGGGGTTCGGACTACGGACTCCTCGAATACGTGTCGAGCATGCTGACCACTACACCACGAAGGCATGCGAAGAAGGCGGGAGAAATACCTTATAACTGTATTGCCTACAAACTGAGTGAATTTAAAGCGATGAAGGAATTTCTTAATAATTTAAATAATATACCTGATTGGTAAAAGTTTTAATTAATTTGATTTGCAACATATCGATTTGATAATTATGGCCAATTACAGTATTATTTTAATTAATAAAAGATGCTTAACTTGAGCATTATATATATTAAGTATCTAAGTTTGCAAATGAACCTAGACTATAGTTTATATAGCTGATAAATTTTTCATTGAATAAATCAAAAACATGGCTACGGTAAAAAAGAGGGGGGCGGGAGACAGCTCTATAGCTCTTGCTCTATTTGACCGATTGACGAAACTCAAATTGCGTTTTCCATGTCTCCAAAGCGCAACTTAGTATATATATTAGATTTATACATAGCTTTGTTCTAATATAGATATTTTGACCCAAAATCGGATTTTTTTTTGAAATAACATACCAATTGTTTTCCATATTTCGATTCTACGACTCAAATTATACCTAAATATTAAATTTTGTAAACTTTGGTGCGAAATTTACGGAGAAATTCAAAAATTTAACTTGGCGAATTTTTTTCAGTTTAAACCAGGAATAATTCACTTCGCGAGCTTCTTAATATGTGGCAACCAATTTTCCTTCCTTTCCATTGGGCAGAGGAGAAAAGAAAGTCACACCGTTCCTGCCTTTTTACATTGTGGATGAGAAGAAAAAAAGTCACCATCATTCTATTTTCAAATAATTTTAACAAAATGCGTAAACCACATTTTCTTTATTATCGCTTTCAACAAGTATGTCAAATTTCAAAACGCGCAAATATATAAATTCACTTATATGTTCGGAAATTTTGAATAAAAAGCTCTAATGTTTTGCAGGTATGCTTAGAAATACGTCTACTTTAAGATGATTGTAAAACTTTTATAGGTTATAATTCAAAATGTTTTTCAAAAAATAAAATTTATAAAACGCACTTAAAAATACAAATTTTAAAAATAAATCATCAAAAATGGGCGAACTTTATTTAGAATGAACCTAAATTTCGAACTGTGGAAGAAGGAATGAAATACGTTTCATAAAAAAAGAGATATTTATAAATACATACCAAATTGAGTTAACATTGAGGAGCTAAAATTTTGAGAGCTAATTTTTTGAACTCGTGCGATTTTTACAAAACTTAAAATTTGTCCCATTTTTTTTGCTTAGTGTACTTAATTATTAAAATGCATTTTTATAGTATGTTTTAATTCCACTTTCCGCATTTCCCGTTCTACATTTTATTAAGACATACAATGTTTACTGCTGTTTGAAACCCAATTAACACATTAAGAAACAAAAAATTCAAATTCATTAAACTCAAATTAATTCCCACATAGATTCGGTTAAATCCTTCAAATTCTAGTAAATCCTTCTCTTATGCTTGAATAGTTGTTTACTAAGATCAACTCTCAATTGAAAAGTTCCTGAATCTGTGTTTAATGATACAGAGAATCATATGACTGCAGCTCCTCAACCGCTTTGTTTCTAGGAAACTCCGCTTCGTTTCTTAGCTTTAGGAATAAGTTTCCTTCCATCCCATTGGCTGTCATTTGTTTAATATTAAAGTGAGAAGCAATCATGCGAAAGGGATTGCAATTAATCGAGCTTCGTTTGGTATCAACTATTTACGCTATTTTCTGTCAGGGGTCGCTGCTTGAACGCTTTAATCACACTGTTTTCAAGAAATTTCAGCGTAGAAGGAAAGTCTTCGAATGATGAATTTCTAAAGCAGCATAAGGATCTTAGCTCCATTAAAAGTTTCTGTTCATTCGCAAACTTTTATTTACTTCAGTACAAGAAAGCTGTTTTGGCCATTCTACGTTCATACTTACAGCTGCTGTTCATACTTACAGCTGTAATATATACTTACAGCTGCATCTTTATTTACCTTTCTTGTGGCGATCTTCGGGATGAATGCTTCAATATATATCAAATTATATGAAACTATTCCATTCCCCGTACGTGCTTTCATGGTTAAATCTTTCGCTTGTCTCGGCATTAAGCCGAAGATGCATGGTTAGAATCCTGGTTAGAGGGAGAGCAGAATTGACTTTAAATACGTTATGACTTTGAAATTTAAAATTCTCTGTATCGGAGTCAGAATTAAATATGATAGACGATAACTCGTCACCACTTGGATTTGGTCGACTGGACCTCGTGCTTCTTCCCAGTGCTCTTCTTTCAGTGGAGCAGCGCATAAGGAAGTATTACATTCATTTCTACCTGTTCTTGTGTGTTCAGTTTCTCACACGTCCAGTTAGCAGTTGGAAGATCAGTATAACTCGATAAAGTATAAGGTATTTCTCCCGCCTTCTTCGCATGCCTTCGTGGTGTAGTGGTCTGCATGCTCGACGCGTAACCGAGAGATCCGTGGTTCGATTCCCGGCGAAGGCGTTTCTTATTTTTCATGTCTCCTGCTTCGAAATAACCTAATGTCTCTACACTGGCGCCCGAACTAAAAACGTGGTGGACGACGATTCTCCACCACCGGGATTTGGCGATTGGGTCCCCAAAACCCCAGTCGCCCTTTAAAAAGGGGAGTATATAAGGTATTTCTCCCGCCTTATTCGCATGGCTTCGTGGTGTAGTAGTCTGCATGCTCGACGCGTAACCGAGAGGTCCGTGGTTCGATTCCCGGCGAAGGCGTTGCTCATTTTTCATGTCTCCTGCTTCGAAATAACCTAATGTCTCTACAAAAGATTCAACATCACTTCAAGGAAGTAACCTTTTGGCTTTTATCATACTCAGAATTAACTCTACTCACTCACTCAATACTCGAAAAGAACATGAATGCTGAAAGGACGTTACGTATTGTTACGGATTTTGTATTTATTTAGCTATCTTTAGTAGAATTGTAATTAAATTGTTTTATTTTCCAGTGGAACGCTGCGCGTAACGAATTGCAAGAGAAAGGTACGCAGGAAAAGTAAAAATGCAAGAGTACGTTAACATTTAATAAATAGAAATCTCGCAATTGCTGTTGCTATCCAGAAAAATCGAGAAAATGGATTATACCAGAATATTCTCATGAATAATTAAAAGGCTTATAAAAGCCAGATTAAAACATCTCAGCTCAGTTGCTGTTGTGGTTTTAAGCGAGCTGTATTGTTTACTTAGCGATGATATTGAATTGTAGCGAATTCGCTGTGAGATCGAATTCGTTTTATCTGTATTTTGAGTTCTGCTTATATTCTAGTAGTTTAAAAATATAACTCCTGTGAGATATTGTGATATTGTACGAATATCTCTGAGGAAATATTTCAGCATTTTGTTTTATTTCTTGTGAAAAGAATAAATTTTCTTAATTTTTTATCGACTTGTGCATGCAATCCATTACGAACCCGTACGCACGCAATAGTATTTTTGAACATTACTAAATATCCGGTTAAAAGAAAGTCCCTTTTAAAATAAATTATTTATTTATTAGTAGTAGTAATATATACATATACAACAGGATTGTCTAGCCTTTCATTATTAGACAGTATCGAAGCGCTTTAATATTTTAAGCGAAATTTCTAATACTTATGTTTATACCGAGAAAGAATTCTCTTGCATTATAATTCTTCTGAACGTGTTGCGTGTAATATCAGCGAACTTCAACATACATTTTTTTCCCTTTATGAAATCAGAATTTGCACGGGGTAAGATAAAAGGTATGTGCGTTCCTAGCCACGTGTTTATGAATAAACTAAATTCTGAACATTCCTGTGTTGGAGTTTAAGAGGTGATTCAAAACTCTTGTGTGAAATTACTGCATTTCTGTCCGAACATACTCCGACTTATAAGGACATTACGAGCTCGCTGAAATTCTTCGTGACAAGAGTTTATGACGTCAACATAGTTTAAATGGAATGCGGTATTATGGGAACAGACATAGGGCATACTTTCTAACCTTGCGCTCGCAAATATTAGAGCATTTTTTATAACAAACTAGTGCATTATAATTAATAGCTTTCAAACTGATCTCTTTTAAAGTGAACGCAATTTAACTTCGCAAACGGCTCCCAAATGCCAACGAGAAAGGATAATCATTTTGAGGAGAAAATATATAAGCAGACATATTTCTACAGAAACTAAAGAATTTTCATTTTCATTTCATTAATGAGTACCTCACAAATCAACAAATAACGTGAGCTTCGACGTAAAAATCAGCATTTGGTGCTAGTCTGTTCCGAGCTTTGATGCAGTGTTACGTATACCTGACGGACAAATAGATTCTCAGTGTACGGATTTGGAAAATTTGCCCCTCCCCCAAAAAAATCTGAAATGTTTCAGATTTTAAATTACGTACAAAGGGGAGTTTTTTTAACATTTTGTGTGTTACCTTTATTTATGAAATATCATGTTCTTTTCACTTAAACCATAAAATTCAGTTAAAGAACAATGTCGCAAAATAATTTTAAACTGAGCGTATCTTTAGAATTTCCTATACACAGTCTCACGCGCTGGAGATAAAAATGTTTTTTCTGTACAAAGTTGCCATTGCTCGCTTTGAAATCCTTGAGTTTGCTGATCAAAAATTCGTTAAAGCTTTACAAAATATGAAATCGATAATAAAACAAATTCCAAATTTCAGATTTGTGCTTCCAGATGCCCGTATTTGCAGCAGGATTACGTCATTCAAAATTCGATGGCTCTAGGTACTGTCGTTTTATCACAATGCGAGAAACATACATACACTTATGCACATTCTTCATTATTTAATTTCTTTAAATATAATACAGGACTGCAATATTTGGTGGCAACAATTTGAAAAATGAACCGACATTAAATGTTTCCGACGAAAAATCGCAAAACGAAAACAATAGTTCTTCAGGGACAAAGACTCTTTGGACTAAAAAAGTACCGAAATAGTTCCGTAAGTTTAAGTAACAGTATATGATGTAGCATTTACTTCGAACTCACTAGATAAAAAAAAACCAGAATGTATTATAAAATATACCAAAATCAAAATATTTCTTACAATCAAAGGAGGGAAGAACAGGTTAAATACTTTCCAAACATGGTTTTTAAAATCTGCAAAATTAGTGCATCATTGCGCGCATGTTCTTATGTGGACTGAATGTAGTCCCAATGTTGAAGACTTAATGAATACCTGTCTTATGATGACTTAATGAATTGGTGCAGCTGATTTAGGAAAGGAAAATAACAACTGTGCGTGAGCTATGTCATAAGCTACAAATGAAAGGAATGGGCATTTTAATTTCACATAATGACTTGTATGATTAAATCTGAAATCTTAAATTATAATTAAATCTTAAATTAATTATTATTAAATCTTAAATTATAATTAAATCTTAAATTAATTATTATTAATCTTAAATTATCATTTAATCTATGTTTAAAGTTAAGTCAATACAGAAGGAGTTTTACCAGCATAATATTTTTAAAATGTTTCAGGAGCACAAATGGCCGCGATATTTTCTTTTGTCTTTCTATAAAATTTCGATAGAGTAACTTTATTTTCAATATTTTATAAGTAAAAATCTTTTTCTTACATTTAATATTTCATTTAAAAGTATAAATATTTAATTAATCACTTTTATTCAATAATCATTAACTGAGTTAGAAAATTTAAAACGAAGTCATTGTGATATTAATAATCTGTGAATTATATATGATAATATTAATAATCTGTGAGCGTTTGTCTGTTTGTTTGCTACATTATCTCCTCTGGAAAGGCCGGGAGTTGAGTTTCAAGAGAGGTATTATCCATTCCAAAAATTCTTGGGAAGCTATTTAGACCATTTTTGTACAACTTTAATGAGCCGAGATATTAATTAAAAACTTTGAAAACGGTAATTTTCGCACTCATTTTTCCGAGTGACAGCAGCCTCGTGCGCTAGAGATAAATTGCTTTATTTCGGAAAGTGTTGCCACTGCTCGCTTTCAAATCGTAGAGTTGATTAATAAAAAATTTGTAAATTTTACGAATTTGAAATAAAAATTGCATTGACAAATATTAAATGTATTATTATTATATAAGACCATATTCTGGAGCTGGAGAAAGCACGCGATTGCATGCGACGTCAATGTGTGCCGAAAATGTTTCGTTAATGCCAGCATTTTAAATTAATAACTGCTGTTGACAACTTTTTTGTTTAATGTTAGGATAATTCTCGCTGTATGTTATTGCCACGTTACTTCGTTTATTGATAATGAAAAAAAGAGTTACGTCGTAAGTATTAATCCGAAGTGTCAAAAATTTTTGTTTTCGCTTCGGCAACAACTAAAAAAAGAAAATTACTAATTGGTTGCTGCTTGGAAAAGATGAACTGATTCCCTTCGTACTGAAATGCTTTTATACATTTTCGTTTCAAAAGTTCCTAGAACTTACAAATTTTGCTTTAGCCGGAATCCGCTCACGTGGCGGGCTTGCCCGCTATTATTGGATGATTTAGATTTTTTAGGAAATAACATTTTTGCTTAAAACTTTTACTTAAACGTTAGAAAATACGGAAGCAGATTATTAAAGATCAATTGCATTTTTACCATTTTCCATCTTCTGAGCTTTAGCATATCTCAACTAAAGAAAAATATTTCTTTCATTTCTCCTAAATATTTACAAATCCTGTTATGCATAACAGCATTAAAATTTATGTTGTAAGCATAATTTATGCTGTTACCATGGTAAAGATGTATTTTTCAAAATTTTGTGTAGCTGTCTGAAATATATTTTACACTACGCACTTTACGCTTCGAATGCATTTCATATGACTAGTAAGTTTTCTATATGCAATTTAATTTACAACTTAAATCAATCTTTCACCGAAGTCGCTTCGCCCATAAAATGCAGCAAATTAATCAAAGCACACAAATTGGCATTAGGACAACCGGTAATTTGTAACTTTCCTAAGTAATTTTAAAATTCATACGTCTACATATTAAATGCTTAATATAAATAATGAGACGTCATGAACAACGCTGGCTTCGTGGCACATCCATTCATCTCAATCTTACCTTTAATTGTAGCTTCACTGCAAGGATAGGCTTAACACCGCAAAACAAACTTTACAGGCAATTCTCTTTCTTGTGAGAGTTTGCATCTGTTCTTGTCGAGATTTAAATATCAAGCTTAACGATGTAGCTTAAAGTAACTTCTCAGTTGAAGCCCAATCAGATTAAACTAAAAGTGCATAAACTCTTTCTTTCGCTTTCATTCATTTAAATCAATCATTAGGGATGATGAATGGTGAATGGAATTAAAGGATGATTAATGTACGGGAATGCTAAAGAAAACACAATAACCGGGTGAGCAGCGTGTTAAAGTCCATTAGATAAAATCGCATGCAACATATTTCAAATTTTAAATCCGTGGTTTTATAAGAGGTTGAGATAAACACAGATGTCCATATAATTTAAGGCTTATTTGTTGGCATCGTGTGCATATGCGTCACTTTTACTCAATAGAAAGCCTAATGTTCATTAGGGAAATCGCTTTATATTTTAAGAGCAATATTGAAATTTATCAGTATAATCCAAGGATTTCGCTGAAGGCCATAGGGAGTTCTGTGAGAGAGAAAGTGGCTGAAGAAAAAATTCTATCAAGTCAAATCCCAGGAAAGGGAATATTATTATTTATTATTAAGTTAATGGAAATTTACTAGGCTTGCTTTACATGTTGTTAAAGTTAATGAAAAACAAAGCAATGGATTTCATCTAAGAATTGCATTAGTTTGTGCTTGTTGATTGCAAGAAGAGTCGAGACTACATTAAAGCATATGTAGGGTATCTACTTAAGCGGAGGGATGACTTCACATTCTAAAGGAAACTAGTTCATATTTATGTTACAGATAGGACAATTCATCCATACACTTATAGTAAACAAGTTAAACAAGATGAATCATCTAAATTTCTATGAATTAAGAGCGTTTCGCGTATCTAGTCATTCAGAGAGTGGTAGGACATTTATAAGTTAATGTAATATTATCTACATTATTTTCTGCATTTAAAATAAGCCAGTTTTGATTTAAATTGGGAAAAAGGCTTGCGAATCTATATTACTAACATTCACTACAGTAGAAATGCGATTAAGCACTTATGAAAGAAAGTTCTAAATATTCACCTTCGGGATCAGACAATAAGATGCTATGTAAATTTGATTTTAATGTTAAAGAATAAGTTGTTATAAATGAATGAAGAGAAATTTCTCAATTGTCTAAATTTGATTTTTAATAAATACGTAATTTTTATGTTAACCTATTCTGTATTTATGCACCTTCATTTAGTTTCTACAGAAATGTAAATTAGGTGGGTTGTAAATAGAAATGCTATCAGGAAGGCTACACTCATATTTTCATCCACCTATAAACCCACGCTATATTCGCCAATTTCTTTTGGCTGCTGCTAGAATTCGTTGCTAGATATTGCGGGTAATTAGAAGCCTTATTGATAGATATTTGTTTAATTTACTATTTGTTTTGACATATTTATCTTGCTGTTTTCTCGGCCCACAATAAGGAGAAATTTAGCTTTTTAAATCTAGCTCTACTTAATTCTTAATAAATAAGCTACTACTATTTTTACATTAAATTGGCATTTAAACTTTCGTTAAAGGCAAGGGTGATACGGTTTAAAGCAATAAAATAAATACAATCAGCTATATAAGAACAATAATTCATGAAAAAGATTCCACGCTGGTTGTAATACACAGAATATTTATTTTTAAATTCACTTAAATTTTAAATAGAACTTACTAGATTTTAAAGGATAAAATGTTTCATTCTGAAGTGAGAAATTCAATACACTCTATTGAAGGCTGGAACAATTAATTAATTTGATTAGTGTATAGAATTAGATAAAACTCACTTTATGAATTAGTTTTAGGGAAAGGCTGTATGTATTCGGAATGCGTCTGATGCATGCCTCTGTCCATGAAAGAGTATAATATTCTACCAGGATATTTTTGAGGATTTTCTATGCAAATTAGACGTTGTGTTCCAAAGATGAAGGCCAGCATCACTAATGCTGCATGTTAGTCAAGAAATACATTTTTTTCTATACAGTACATAGCGAACAAAAAGGGACAGCTCTGTACCTCCCGTTCAACTGGACCAATTGATGAAATTTAAATTGAGTTTTCCAAGTCTCGAAAAGCGAACTTAGGATATATATTAGATTTTTATATAGCATTGTCCTAACATAGGTATTTTGACACAAAATAGGACATTTTCTGAAATAACATACCAATGTTTTTCCATATTTAGATTCTACGACCCAAATTACGGCCAAATATTCAATTTTGTAAAGTTTGAATAGAAATTTACAGAGAAATTTAAACGCTTATTTGCCTTGGCATACTTTTTTCAGTATGCGCCAAAAATAATTCACTCGGCGAACTTCTTAATTTATAGCAGCCTATTTTCCTTTCCTTTTTTTATTGCTGACGAAGCGGAAAAAATCATCGTTCATAGTTTCAAATAATTTTAACAAAGTGCGTAAACCACATTTAGTGTTATTATCGCTTGTAACAAATATGGCAAATTTCAAAACTCGCCAATGTGTAAATTTATGTATATCTTAGAAAATTTGGAATAAAAAAGTCTAATTTTTTGCAGGTGTGCCTAGAAATACATCTATTTTAAGATGATGTTAAAATGTTATAGGTTATAATACAAAATGTTTTTTGAAAAATTTATAAAAATTCCTTACAAATACAAATTTTAAAAATAAATTATAAAAAATGGGCGAATTTTATTTGGAACGCACCTAAATTTCGAATATGAAAGGAAGCATGAAATAAGTTTAATAAAAAAGAGATATTATTAAATATATACTGAATGCAATTAAAATTGATAAATTAAATGTTTGAGTTCTAAAGTTTTAAAAACAACTCATGCGAGTTTTACAAAATGTGACAGTTTGTCATAATTTGAGTCGTAGAATCGAAATATGGAAAAAATGGCACGTCATTTCAGAAAAAGTCCGATTTTGTGTCAATGTCCCTATATTAGAACAATAGTATATATAGATTTAATACATATCCTAGGTCACGCTTTCGAGACATGAAGAACTCAGGTTGAACTTCGTCAATCGGTCCAGTAGAACAGGAGATATAGAACTGTCCCGTTTTTTGTCGCAGTGTATATTAATCTTGTATATTTTCTGATATCGAGCTTGGAGCAGTTATTTTAATTTAATACAATGAAAGCACGTAAGGATATATAAAATCATATTTTAGACAAATTTATTTTTATGTAATTTATTCCTGTAATACCTATTTCTTCCATCATTCGGCAGCAGAATGCAAATTACTCTGAGTTTAAATAACGAGAGAAATTGCAGTTTAGACAAAGAGAGCTATGAGAACTCAATAAATAATTGTTTATTCTTTCAGACATCTACCTTTCTGTAAATCTGATTTTGAATTTGGAAGAACAGAGGACCAGAAGCCGCGGTAGCTGGAGTCGAGTTAGACTCTGAACACATCTGCTGTACTACAATACACATTTAAGCTATTTGAATTTCCAAGCACTCACAAGTAGCGTTGGTTAACGTTTATTAAATTTTATTTGTACTACAATCAGCAAAGGGTAAAATATAATGTGGTAAAAGTTAATTAAAACTTTAAAATTAACTTTGACACAGGAACGTCTTCTTCAGAGGTAAAGACATTTGCTTCTTAATTTTTATCTTTTATCTTTAGTTAATGAAATTAATTTCAGTCCATTTGGCTGAGAAGCGTACCACTTAAGAGGTCGCTAGAGGATGGGAGAGACGATGCTAAAAAAAGAGGGTGGTGCATGACCAATTGCCAAAATCTAGAATAATAGAAATGAAATATATATATGATATATATAAAAATGGCAAAATGGCAAACTGTCTTTATGCTTATATCTTAGTTTTTCTTGCTTCATTACTATATTGCTCAGAGATGGCGCTACGAACGTCTTCGGTTTCGCTCCGCCCACTGATTTCGGTATAAAACTGGTATTCGCTCCTCCTATTTTGAAAATTTTTTGGGAGCTTCAGAAGGAAAGGGAGCTAATCTCCCTCAAAATCGATGTAGTTTTAAACATAATCTATGCCAAATTGTGGTCACCTTTTTGCCTAATATTAAATTTCACACTGACGTGTTCCCGTCCGTTTTTTATTTGCTACTAATTTTAGGTTTGTATTTATGTGAGTATATATTAAACATTCGTACTCGCTTTTGGGCACGCAAGCAGAGGTTTGTAAGCAGAGGTTTTAAATTCAGACATTTTTTGCCACACATTTGTCGGGGATTAAAGCTCATTTATTTACCTTTACTGAAGTTTCAAGCTTGTCCCGATATATTTAAATTAACTTTAACCGAAAGAGTTTATTGAGATAATTTTATTAAAACTGACTTGATTCATTTACGCTATTATTTAAAATTTCTTCTTCTAGATGCCAGCAAAATACTCGACTCTTTTGGTATCCTCTTTGATTAATGATGGCGGCATTCCAGAAGTCGTTTCAGAAGTTATCTCTGTGCCATAAAATACGCTGTATAATTGATTAAAGCTGGCTATTTTTCCAAAGCCAGAAAGACAGCGAAACATAATTTGTTTGTTTTATGAATGCTGTTTTGTATGCCTCAGAAATCACTACTACACAGAATCTCAGCCATTGCCTACGACACCGAAGGCAGTTATTCTTTTTTAACCCTTTCCGAACAATGTTTCGAATATGTATTCTTTGTCTCCAAAATGCATTTTCAGTTACAGCTTTTAACGCAGCTTTCGTAGTCAAACAAGCACAGCAATTGTGGTTATGAGCTTTAAATAATACTTGGCTTTTGTAAAGCTTAGGACAATTGTATGTCACTCATTAATATTCATATATTCGCCTTTTATCGGCTGCGTTCTATTCAAAGCGGTAAATCTGTTTACTTTTATGTTTCTCGCAAACAAATTCTTGATTTCTGCTTTGAAATGCTTTATAGTGTGATCTCACAGAAACTATAAATATTTCCACGTCTTACAGTACTCCTGAAATAAATTAATATTTGTGAGATTTGATCAATATATTTGTCATAAGCTAAATAATTATATAATTACGCAGCAATTGTGGTTCCAAAATCCGCAGTCCAAATTAAGTAAATAATTATATAAATTAGATTTTCACACTGAGATAATTTTTGGTGTGGGATACATTTTAGTAAAACACCTGAAACGCAAAATGCTTTGTTGGAGTTCTTTTCTAAGAAATTTATAAATAAGTTGCTCTTTATCATGCTAAAATCATACGTACACTTCCCGGGTAAAAAAAGGGACAGTTCTATATCTCTCGCTCTACTGGGCCCATTGACGAAATTCAAATTGCGTTTTTCGTGCCTCGAAAGTGCGACTTAGGATATATACTACATTTATATGTAGCATTCTTCTAATATAGGTATCTTGACACAAAATCGGATTTTTTGGGAAATGACGATGCACACTCTCGACGCACCAACTCGCGATATACTGACGAGACACTTGACTCTAGACTGCTACTTCGCGTATAGGCAGGGTTTATTTTAGCCGGCCTTCTAGAATATTCTGGGCCAAACCGGTAAGAATTCGTTTTAGAATGTTGTCATTCCGTCTACGGCATATCGCCAATTTTGTTGCCACATGGGCAATCTCGGACCAAATATGGCAACCCTACCTTTCCTTGCCATTTTCTGGCAACCCTAAAAACGCTTTGTGGGGAAGCTGTCTTACTGAGGCCGGACATTTCGTAACAATATCAATAATTTCAGGCTTGTATACTAATGCTTGATTGAAATGTTAGTGTAAGCCGATTTATCTCATGGCAATATTTTTAATATAATTTGGCAAGAAATCAAAATTTTATGACCATGATTTAATTATAGTGATTTGTCACTATGATTCTTATAAATGAATAAGGAGGTAGTAAACCAATTAAAGTATAACAGTTAATATTACATTATTTTTACGGCATTAATTAAAGGATATATTGCAGAGCCAATGCTTTCTCACAGATTTTAAAAGGATTTAAAAAAGTCATCAAGAAAACGAAACAGAAAATTCAAACTATTTATAGAAAAATAATTAAGTGTAAAAAAGTAAAGGTTTTTAACAATCTATAAAAGAAGGGGAATCTATAAAAGAAGTTTATATACTGGAAATTCAAAATACCATACTTTTGGTTTTATATATTTAAATACGTGTACTTTTAATACTTAATGCATTAAAAATTTAAATGCAATTTTTTATGTAAAATTTAAGTATTTAATGGAAACACTTTACCTTAATTATTTTTAATGCAACATAGTAATGAATTTTTTTGACAGTATTACAGAGAAATAATTAATTGCGATGAAATATTACTTTTTAACAGTCTGAAAAAATTCAATATTTAAATAATAAATTTAATATACAAATTTAATTTTTGGAAAAAATTCAAAAATTTAACGCAAGCACTGTAGGTAGAGAATATGTTTCTTAAAATTACATCTCAAAATTTATTGAGAAGATTATATTATCAAAACTTTAATTTTGAATTCAGAATTTTTTTTTAAAAAATAGAACAATGTAGTAAATGGGCAACATAAAATTATACGTAATTTCATAAGATCATGTCATGCTCACTAGAATGTTTAAATAAAACATAAAAGCCTTTTGTATTTTCCAAAAACATTTTTTATTCCATTTTATTGCTGTGAAACAAGCTATCTTATTATTTTCAAAGTAACTCCGCTTCTGATCTTTTCTCAGTTAAGTTTGTTATGTTGTTTACTGTCGTAAAACAATTAGTTATCTATCTCAAGAGAAATACGTGACACGCATTCTAAACGTTGTTGGTTCGTTTACACATACCACATGGGGAAACCACTTAAAAGCGTATGTGGTCGCCTGTTTAGTTATAATTTGTGAGAGATTTTTATTAAAAAATGTTCAGCTCTCTCGCTTATTCAACTACTGGTAATCCAATCCTTTTATTGTTTTTAGCCCAAAAAGGGCGTTAGCTCGAATGGACTATTAGTCTCGAAACGGAATTTGGCGGCGTATCACTTTTAAACTTGTTGCCACGAAATATTATCGTCCTGTATTACTTTTAAGGAAATTAAATAATGGAGAATCTGCAAGATTGTATGTATGTCTCTCGCATTGTGCAGAAACGACGGTACCTAGAGCCATCAAATTTTGAATAATGTAGTCTTCCATCCGAACATGTGCCCTTGACAGCCTGAATATTGAATTTCGAATTTCATATTTAATATTTTGTAAAACTGTAAAGAATTTCTACGATTTGAAAGGAAACAGTGGCAACACTGTGCGGATTAAAACATTGATATCTCCAGGACGCGAAACTATCTATCGGAGATTCTAAAGATATTCTGTTTTTAAATATTTTGTGATTTTGTTATTCAACTGAATTTCATTTGGTGTAAGGGCGAAGAACATGATATTTGATTAATAAATTTAACACAATGTTAATAATAAAAAGGTAAAATATGTTTGTAAAGCCATCTTAGTAAGAAAGCTGTGCATTGATATGATAAACTGAGAAAAGGTTGAAAGTATAAAAAAATGTTATGCGAACAAGTAACACTTTTTTCGGAATTTTAAACATATACTGCTTTTAAAAGTTTTATAATTTTGCTGTTGAATTGCATATGGCATAAGTGCGATGAAAATGATGCTTAAAAATAAAGCTAGAAAGACAAAAAAAGTGGGTCAATAGGATGAGTGCAACAGCAGACTGGTAGACTGCGAGCTCTGCGAGAGCGGTGGGAACTTTCATAACCCCTTTTGAACTGCTGTTAAAATTTTAACAGCAGAGTTTCCTTTTTTTTAAATTATTTTATAGGTAATTTGTACCTCTGTTTTTACAAAGCCGCGTTGTAAAGATATAAAATATTCACTAGTATAACCTTTTGCGGTGAGAATAGTTAGTAAGCTCAACTAGCACTAAAAGATCTATAATTCGAACTTCGAGGAGCACACAATTGATTTCTTTCGTTTCCTGTCTCTAACAGAGTTTAAACTGTTTCTAATTTAGAACCCTAACTAAAATGTTTCTTGGCAGTAGTTCATCACCACTAGGCTTCTGTCGACTGCCTTTCGTGCATCTTTCTTGTCGTCATTTAACAGGAGGATAATGTAAGGAACTATCGCATTCTCTAGGACATGTTCTGGTGATGTAACCAGCTAAAATGTCTATCTAACATCTTAAAGATCCATGATTAGGATGTCGATGACTCTACAACGGATTCTTCCATATTTCTGCTGGAGCTATCGAGGCTAAGTAGCAAAATCTCTGAGCACTGGTAGACCGACCTAACTGAAATGTCAGCTAACAAGCTAGCTCCATGGAAGTTTCATTGTTTTCTCCATGTGTAACAACACTTCATTGAGAATTACGATTAAGAGCCAGTTTCCTTTAAAAGTCCTCCTGGATGACATTCCTCCCATTTGACAGATAGATTGTGCGCTTTGCCATAATACACTTTAGTCCTTTATCTGGCTTCAAAAAATTCTGCTTAGTCCGTATAGTGAACAGTTACTCCCGTATGATAATCCGTCTGTTGAGGTGGTTGATAATTCGTCAGTACGTGGATTTAATCGACTTGATTTCATGCTTTTGCCCAGTTTTGATTTAAATCCTGTTAGGAACGTGAAAATCCAAACATTTGATGTTTTCTGAACAATAATCAAGAGTCTCTTCTGTGACTTCTTATTATGTAATCGTTCCATTGAGGTGTTTACAGAGCTTACTTTGTAGAGACATTAGGTTATTTAGTAGCAGGAGACATGAAAAATATGCAATTCCTTCGCCGGGAATCAAACCACGGACCTCTGAAATACCGGCTCAGTGTGCTGACCATTACACCACGAAGGTACGCTGAGAATGTGGGAGACATACCTTATATACTCCCCTTTTTAAAGGGTGACTAGGGTTTTAGGGGACCTAGTCGCCAAATCCTGGGTGTGGAGAGTCATCATCCACAACCCTTTTAGTTCGGGCACCAGTGTAGAGACATTAGATTATTTAGTAGCAGGAGACATGAAAAATATGCAATTCCTTCGCCGGGAATCGAACCACGGACCTCTGAAATACCGGCTCAGTGTGCTGACCATTACACTACGAAGGCACGCTGAGAATGTGGGAGATATACCTTATAACTTGAGTACCAAATTAAATTTGTTTTAATCACGAAATTAAAAGATCTGATGTGTACACCACACGACTTGTACGGAATATTAAATTATACGCGTTTTGCATTTTGTTTAAACTTATTGAATGGAATTAAATTTACTTCATCAATAATGCATAAACCACAATAGAATAAATGCACTCTTTAAAATTCAATATATTTGTTTATCACAGTGACACTCTGGCGCTAGCTTCACTTAACAGCGTTACATCTCCTTCATTTTATAACTCATCAGAATGCACAAAAATTATGTATACCATCTGGAGAATTACCTAATCGTTGCCACATGTTCTATTCAAATGCTGTAATAAATCTAAAACGATGTCTAAAAGAAATTAAATAAACAAAACAAAACAAAAAAAAAGGAACAGTTTTTCACAGACGGTTCAGTAATTCTCATTCAATTAATTCAGCTCTGAATTCGTGACAAGGCAAAAATACATAAAGTCTCAAAATAAGACACTTATTTCCTTGAATAAATTCCAGAACGGATTAAGAGTGATTTAATTCGCAAAAATAAAAGAAAGTGTAATCTTTGTTATTGGGAAGCTTAGTTCCTCGAGATTGGTAGCAAATCCGCTATTCCTGCTAAGTTTCAAATGTAAACAAATACGACCGCCATGAAAAATATTATTAGGATTAGCCGCACCTAAGAAACTTTTAAATTGTTGATGATTCTCCAAATTTGCATGCAAATTTACTAAAGGAATAAAATCTTAACCGGACCATAAGAACAACAGAATTCAGTTATTTTTAAAGCAAAAAATGCACAATTTACCAACATATAAGAATAAAAACACTGAGCCCACTGAGCCGAGCAGCAGAGTGTATATATACATAAATTTATATACGTTTGGTGCTGCCGATTGCAGTTAAAATAGGAGGTGCACATCTGCATGTTATAGCAGTCCTACATACAAAATTTCAACGTTATGAGGCTACTCGTTTGTGAGTTATGCGAGGATACATACGTACATATGTATGCACGTGGACACAGACGCCACGAAAACGTCTCTTCAGAATCCCTTTTAAATCAGTTTTATAATTTGTTTTGGGGAAAAAGAGTCCTTTATTCTGTTCTATCGTACGAATGTCACTAAAAAACATCATTAAATTGCATTCGATAGCGGTCAATACAGATATTTTCGTTGAAATATGATACCCGAAATTTTTCGCGATTACCCTACTTCCTTTTTACTTCGTACAAGAAAGTAAAAAAGGTATGATTATTACAGTAATTCACTAACACAGCAGCAAACAGCTTAATGATATCTATGCACACATACCTAAGCATAACACGAGGCGTGTTAATCTAAATAAGACGTTCTCGGTAGTTTCCAAATGAGATTACCTTCTGCAAACAAAATAACCTCTAGAAAGTGCAAGAGGGCATTAAGATGAAATCTATTGCATTAACGTGACAGACCATCGATCAGACTAGGTCTGATTAGGTAGATTAGCCTTCGGGTAAATACTATACAGTGGCCTGCCTGTAGACCGAAACAAATCTCCTTTCCAGAATTAATCGAGTGATAGTCAGCATCTTGAAGTGCGATTCCGGAAGAGAGGGAACATTATCTCCTCTCAGAAGCGATAGTTTATAAATAATTTATGACAACAAGCAAAAATTGTAGGATTATTCAAGGACAGATTTTCGGAAAGGTTAAAGGGTTATTTGTTGAAGTTGTGTTAGCAAGCTACACGTCAAACATGACGTTTAGGCGTTGGCAAGTGACAGCATGTCAGGCATAAGAGAGTTTATACAAACCATTTTGCCAATTACAGAAGACAGAGATAATTTAGTTACGTTAAATTAATTATAAAAGATAATCTCAAGTTTATGAAGCTGTCCTTGATGCACTGCGCAGATGAAGTATTTATGTTATTGTAATCCTACCTAATCCTTTTGGTCCAAGCTATTTACTAAGTGGATCAAAAGTTTTAGATATCAAAGTTTGTAAAAGTTTTTAACCCAGATGATTTCAAATTACGTAATACCTTATTTAACCTTTTAATGCACTCGATCGAGTTAAATCGGGTACACCCACGGATAAAAAAATTCGAGAATTTTATTTTCAAATATGAATTAAACACCATATATCTGTTACAGTTTTAAGTTAAAATAAACAAAGAGTTTAAAAGAAGATGAGTTAAAATAAACAGAGTTTAAAAGAAGATGAGCTAAAATAAATAAAGAGATTAAAAAAAGATGAGTTAAAATAAACAGAGTTTAAAAAAATATGAGTTAAAATAAACAAAATGTTTAAAAGAAGATGAGTTAAAATAAAGAATTAAAAAAATGCCAGAAAAAGGAACACGTTCTGAGACTTTATTGATGTATTTTAGTGTTAATATTGTTTTCCGCTTAGTGTCATAAATACAATTAATGCAGAATACTTTGTTGCGTGTATTCGATATCGTAATAATGATGCAAAAGATTTAGTAGATTTTTAGGGAATTATTTCTTTTATCCTTGCGTTTTCTTGCTGTGCAAATCCGGCTCGAACCCTGGGGAGAATGCGTCTGAGTTTTAACTCTGAAAAGTGTGGCTTTACAATGCCTAAAATTAGGCAAAATTACAACCTTATTTTGTGCAGTAATTTACGCGAAAATACCTTTGCTCATTTAACTGATTTTACATTTAACATAGAAGTGTTTCTCTTCCAGTTTCCTATACTGTTTCAGAAATGAGACGACAATTCATCGTATCCTGGGTATTGCTCAGGGAAGCCGGGTTATCAGGGATTGTCAGGGTCTCTTTCCTCTCTTCCCAGTCTATCATTGTGACTGGGTCTCCCCAGTGGCGAAGATTGCCAGAGATTTATAGCCTTTTCATATTCCTCCTCTTATGGTGCACCTGGCATAGTTTTCATTAAGCAAGTGGAATTCTGCGGTTCGAATATCGGCGAGGGTAAAGCTATTGTTCCGTGTTTCTCACTCCGAAAATCACTGATGTCTCTACAGACTTAGTTAAATATTTGCATTTAATAGATAAATAGAAAATGGTTTAATGCCAGTCCTCTTAGAAAGGTTAGCGGTAGGCAAAGAGAAGTACAAGACCTTCGGATTACATCCTTCAATTGGAAATTTGGCTAAAATGCGATGGCGCTCAAGCAGATAACTTTTGTGTGTTTTTTCTGACTGAAATAATACAGCTTTTACATAATGTAATTTAGAGAAGATTTTTGAAAAGACGAAATGCAGGGAGAAAAAATATTCATGAAGTATTAAACTTTTTTAAAATTAAAGTAGCTCACATTCTAATATTTTCTTGGTTCCAAAGGCTCGCTGCCTATTTTGAAATCTATTTAATTATTTGGAAATACTTTTTTTCAATACAAATCGATTTTTGTTTTGACAACAATTAAGTAACTAAAAATAAAGGATTGTCTTTGAATATATAGTTTAACTCGAACAAAACTTTTATCAAACTTCTTGAGAAATTATGTTTCACCAAGGAAGAATTACTTACATTCTGAAGTGCTCCTAATGTATCCCAAGAATATCTAATATTCGAAATACTTTATAACGTATACACCTGCCACCGTCCTTCAACATTATAAAAAACGAATTAAAGGAATAAAATAAGCTCAACTCTTACAGCACTCATCTATAAGTGACATATCTCTAGTTCAACACATTGTAGAGTAAAAAATGTAAAACGTCCTAAGGTTGTTGTTGTTGCTTATGCACACTTGTCTGACGTAATCAGCCCAAGCCCACGAAATTCCTCGTGACAAGAGCGCTAGATTAAGCCTGTCGTTGGCAACAGCCTTGAGCACCTAACAGGTGACAGTACGATTTGGCTCAGTTCCGCCCACAATTTTGGTGGAGAGCACCCCGAGGGGGGACGGGTCCTAGGGTCTAATAGAACCACCATAGTAATAAACCCACCCTTCTCCATCTTCCACCAGGCCACACTTTCGTCAGGAGGATTTTCGTCTCGCCGCTTATTTAGAGTGCCACCATGCCGCACCGACAATATACATTTACAAGTATCCATGTCTTCTCCGGGATTCGAAACCGGACCCTTCAGCATAGCAGTCAGTCTATACCGGTTGGGCAGTATTCCTAAGGCAAAATTTCGAAATGATCAGTCAAGTTCTATGATTGACATTGTATACCCCCCCACGACACGTCTTTTTTTCCAGATAAGAAAGGTTATTAATATTCTGATAATCATAAGAATGTTTTGTAAGTACACGAAGTGCACTCACTATAAGAAGCATTTTTCTGTTTTTGTTGCTGTTTGTCCCCCACATTAACTTGAAAATGAGTCCCTGTGTGCTTTCGTAATGTGGGTTTTGTCTGAGACCACCCCAGAAGATGAAATCTGAGAGTCTTGCGGTTCATTCCATTTTCAAGAAGCCCGCAAACAACTATACTTGGAAGAGAAACTCGTTAAGGTAGAATTAAAACTAGGCAAAAAATGCAAAGTTAGACTGCCATATATTTTGAATAAAATTCCAGCGATTTCGATGTTAATCAAACATAGATCGCTCTTCTTCAGAAACAAAATATTTAAAAATAGCGTATTGCCATCTGTCAGAGAAAATAATAATGAAACGGAGTAAAGCTAAGACAAAGAGTTTAGAAGAACTGGATAGGAATTACTGTCATAAAAACAAAGCGGATAAATTTTTGTGAATGTAAAACATATCAAGGAAATCCAACTTAAAAAGTGAATAATATTTTTAGATTCTTTTCACAGAGCCGAAATAAAAGTTGTGATTAAGTGGCCAGCTTTGATCAGTTTTCAATGCCTTGTTAATCTCTTTTAGGAACAGGATTTATGTTCTTTGACCCGAAAATTTAATGCTGTTCTAGTTTGACGGACATATTTCAAACCAGATTGCCAAGATATGCTATAACTTACCACAAAATTAAAGTCACAGCTAGGAATTTTAACAATAAAAAAAAGGATTTTTCTAATAAGTGAAAATTATTACCTAAATCGAACTCATGAAAAACTTGAGCAATTTTGTGACTAATTGAAAGTTAAAATCGTATAACGAGAAGACTGTTGAGATTATTTCTAACAAAAGAACGCCGTTTTTGTTGGCAAGAGGAAGTATTCTAAAGATTTTTATCACTGGCTAGATTTTTAAAATATAGCAACACACGCAAAGGCTACCTGCCCAAGGAACTGGATGCCATCGTGAAGGACTTTCTAAAGGAGACTGACTCATATTCACGAAAACTAATTATGCAGCCAGGCTGCTCGCTTGGGAACGAACTTATTAATTATCTTAATAATTTGGCCACTGGTAGTTCAGGGTTTAATCAATGAACATGGAACAAAATCCTTTGTTAATAACAATCGATTTCAAAGCATTAGGCAGTAACTGAGCCCTAACTCGTTAGAGAATGAACATTCTCCACTGACCATCGTATTTATGAACAAAAAATTGATTAAAAAAGGAAACATAACATTTAAGAGAATTTAGTGAAAACAAAGCTTTTTCTCAAGGAATAAAAGATTACAAAATTTTTTACATGCTTATCAAATATCAATCGTAGAAAATAAGTGAATAAAATTCTTCAGCTTACTAATCAAGAGAAACTCCAATCAAAATTAAAATTTAAAATAATCGTTAGCTGCATAATATTTCACAATTTTGAACCTTCATGTTAGTTATACACCATAACTCTCAACTTTCCCCTTCCTCCAGTGAAAACTCCTGTAAAGCTATTAATCTAACAACTGCAATTTAACAAATATAAAACTTTGGCGTAGTAAATCGGTAACGAGAAATTTTAAGCCCCAGGACATCTGCGACCGGTAATCAATAGGTCCTGTGTTTCAAAGCGGAGGCCAACGAGAAAATATTTTAATTAAATGTCATTTAAAGCTTTTCGTACTCACTTATAATTAAGCATCGTGTATCATTAAGGAAAGAGTTTGCATTTCGAATGGCAGCTCTAATGGTTAGGGATTAGTTATGATACATTTAAGAATAACGATCAGAGCCCTGATTAAGGTTCTTGGCACACGTAAGGATAGCATTTGTTTGAATTGTTTTTAGATAACTTAAGCTACCATTGTTTAATGTATTCAATTTATTTGAAAGTTTTTAAATAAATGAAAGAAATAGGTACGATGTGTTCCGGAGTATAACGCATACCTATAATATCAAAACATATATTTTTAATTTTTACGTATATTCGCCGTATAACGCGCATTCTTTTATTTACGAAGAAACTCCAAAGATACATGTGCGATGCCCTAATCTTTTGAACTCATTCTTTGGAAGATTTTTCCCAAGCTTCCGAACAACGTTAATACTCAGTTAATAATCGATAAGGGGAACAATACTGTGAGTGGAGGGAAATGCTTGATGGAGTAATTAATTCTGCAAAGAGCATGGGTTGTATTCAATGCAGGTGTGCAAGAATGTTATTCTAGGGTTTCCAGAAAAGAGAGACATAATTTGGGGTAAGAACGTGCACTGCAGGAAAAAAAGAAGAAACAATTGGATATCTCCCATCCAGATTGATGAAATTCAAATTTCGTTTTTCATGTCTCGAAAAGCGCTACTTGGGATATATATTGGATTTATATATAGCATTGTTCGAACACACGTATTTTGCCACAAAATAGGACCTTTCTGAAATGACATGTCAATTTTTTTCTATATTTCGATTCGACGCCTCAAATTAGGTCTAAATATTAAATTTTGTAAAATTTGGTGCGAAATTTAAGAAAAAATTCAAAAATTTATCTTGGCGCATGTTTTACAATTTGCAGCAAAAATAATTCCCTTGGCGAACTTCTTAATTTATAGCGACCTATTTTCATTGCAGACGAGCGGAAAAAAATCATCGCTCATACTTTCAAATAATTTTAACAAAGTGCATAAAGTACATTTGGCGTTATTATCGCTTATAACAAGTACGCAAATTTCAAAATGCGCCAATATGTAAATTCACGTATATCTTAGGAAATTTTAAATAAAAAACTCTAATATTTTGCAGGTGTGCCTAGAAATACGTCTACTTTAAGATGGTGCTAAAAATTTATTAAATTATTTTCGAAAAATTTATAAAAGTTATTTCAAAACACAAATTTAAATAATAAATCATAAAATGAATGAATTTGATTTGAAATGAACCTAAATTTCGAAATTTGAAAGGAAGAATAATATAAGTTTAATAAAAAAAAAGAGATACTAACAAATATATACCAAATTTAAATAACATTGAGGAGCTAAAATTTTGAGAGCTAATTGCTTAAAAACTAATTGCGCGAATTTTACAAAACCTGGCCATTTTGCATAATTTGAGTCGTAGAATCGAAATATGGAAAAACATCGTCTCGTTATTTCAGTGAAAGTCCGATTCTGTATCAAAATACCTATATTAGATCAATGCTATATATAAATGCAATACATATCCTAAGTCGTGCTTTCGAGACAGGAAAAACAGAGTTTGCATTTAGATAATCGGACCAGTAGAACGAGAGATAAAGGAACTGTTCCATTTTTTTTCGCAATGTACTTCCGACTCATATGAGTTCGTGGAATTAGAAGTCAAATATATTCTCTTTTTGAAGCCGTTTGAAGTGAACATCGAAAACTTTATTAAATTGTACTTCCTTTGGTTGAAATGCAGTTGAATGCAGTTTCCTTTTATGTTCCTTTTAATAATAAATGTGGCTCCTGCCAAATGAAACCATTAGAATGCTGGTTTCAAATACAAAGTTTCCGAAAGGAAATGGAAATCCTGCTGCCGGAAGGATTTTTATGTTGGTGAAAGCTCTATACGTGAGTGGAAGAAACATGAAATCTCAATAATTAATATACCATTACTTAAATATATAAAAAAGAACGTCAATTTGCGTATTTGTTCGCGATTAACTCAGTCATTACTATAGCTATCATCATCAAACATTCTACCGTTCTTTTCTGGGTCTTGGAAAAGGTCGACGTCCACTTGATTCCAAAAAAAGGGAGTTAAAATCAGAGATATTAATTAAAAACGTTGGAAACGCTAATTTTCGCCCTCATTTTTCCAACTGGCAACAGTCTCGTACGCTGGAAATAAATATCTGCTTTATTTCGAGAAGTGTTCCACTGATCGCTTTCAAATCGTAGAGTTTGTTAATGAAAAATTTTTAACTTTTACAGGGAAATAAAAATAGCATTGCCAAACTTTAAATACTGTATTCCCGATTCCGAAAATTCGTGGGAAGCCATTTCGACTGTTCCCATCTTCGTACGACTTTAATAAACGGAGATATTAATTAAAAACTCAGAAAACACTATTTTTTGCACTTATTTTTCCGAGTGGCAACAGTATCATGCGTTGGAGATAAAAATCCTTTATTTCGAAAAGAGTTGCTACTGCTCGCTTTGAAATCGTAGAGTTTGATAATAAAAAATGTTTAAATTTTTACAAAATCTATACATATAAAGAAAGAATGTCTGTTTTTGTGTTTGTTTGTTTGTTCCCGTTATTGACTTCTGATCAATTATGATCAATGTTTTGCCACATTTAACCGATTAAAATTGAATATAGGTGAAATACTGGATGGAACTTGAGCTTTACGACCATTTGATTAGAGAGACGAAAATCATTAAAAAATTCGTGCCTCTCTTGCTGAGATAATGAGAGGGAATTAGCTTATTTTTCTATCGAAATTTTTTATGTGAGTTCAATATCGCATCAGAATGAAAAATGTATGACTATGAATCGTATTTTTTGCACCGTTATTAGAGAAGGATTACAGAGGTATCGATTTCTCTATTGTTAGATATATTACACTCAATCTAAATTAACTGGCATCGGGTACTTCCGCTAGTGTATTAAATATTATAAAGAATGATTTTGCTTTGCGTAAACGAGTAAGGAAAAGATTTATTCTAGAAGAAAGTATTGGGCAATCGGTCCTAGAAAATTTCTAGAATGGATTAAGTGTAACAAGAAACAGCGTACTTTGCTTGAATTTAATATCAAAACCTTAAATTAAGTCCTTATAATTTAAGAAATAGCCTTAAATTGGGCAGAATGAGAATGACAAATTTTAAAGCAACTTTGAATTGGTATACTCAATTTATGGCGCAGAATAAGTTAGTTCTACGACAGGAAACAAAGGTTTCGCAAAGGCTTCCGAAAGACTTGGATAAAAATTTATATGTTTCCAGAAATATGTTATTGACCTAAGAATGCAAAAAATTATTTACTTTCATATAGTAGAAATATGGATAAAACTTAAGTACTGTTTGATAAGATAGAAAATAAAACAATAAATATTAAAAAAAAAAAAAGATTAACTTGAAAACAACAGGTTACGAAAAAGTTCACCACACCATCCACCTCTTCTTGCTTAGCTGACGGTACAACTTAAAACCCATAGTTACTTTTAAGATAAAGACGGTGCCAAAATGTTATTTTCCAAATGGTGTATTCATTCATGTTCATGAGAAAGGATAGATGAAAGAAAAGGAATCGATGTGAACGAAAATGATGTGCATAGGAAATGTTTGACAAAAGCCCCTTGCTGCCGTAAAGAATCATTAAGGTCTTTTAACTCGGGACATCTCCAGATCTCATGTAACGGATAACATGAAGAAGTTGTTGAAAGTGTCATGGCAGACAGTTGTTAAAAGTTGCATGGCAACTGATATGGCGAGTGTTGCAGGTGGATTAACGTCATTAATTCAACTTTTAGATGTGTGCTTGAAATAACCATTCCAGGCAAATTGGAAATGGTTGTAGTCATTAGGTTATTTGGAAGCAGGCGATGTGGATAATGAGCAATGCCCTCGCCGGGACTCGAACCACGAACCTTTCAAATACGCGCCCAGCGTGCTGACCACTACACCACGAAGGCATGTGAAGAAGGCGGGAGAAATACCTTAGTAGAATAAGTAGAATAAATGAATGTTTGTTGTTGTAAAGAATCGTTAAAGTCATTTAGTTCGGACAACTTCATATCTCATGTAACGGAAAATACGAAGAAGTTGTTGAAAGTGACATGGCAGACAGCTGTTCAATGTGACATGAAACAGACATGGCAAGTATTCCAGGCAACGCCAGCTTTTATTTCAGTGCTGAAAATAAACCATTTCAAGCAAATTTAAAATGGTAATAGAGTAAGTAGATGTTAGAATACGAAAAAAATCTACAAAAGGAGGACAAATGCATAATATCATCTAGATATAGTTTGCGTGTGGATAGCAAAAGCATGCAACGAAATTAAACCTGACATAATTCAACATAATAAGTGATTTAAAAATGTAGGATATCTGACAATCTAGATGTAACGGAAGGTGTTTATTTATTAAAGGATTAGAGTAACAGTCATGACAAAGATGAAACAGAATTCGATGATGTGCCTGAAATTATAACGGAAGACGAATAAGACAATCTTTTCATGTTATCGGATAATGAGAATTTTTAAATTCGTATGGTATGTCATTTCTTTTAAATAAATAAATAGCATTGACTACAGTATAAAAGTCTAATTATTTTATACTCAACTTTTCCTTGTTTTTAAACATGCCATTTGTACATTCGGCGAATAACACGTGACCGTTAATTTCGGTAACATTTTCTGTATTAAAAGTTCACATCATAAGCAGAATATACGGCATTTTTAGTATATCATTGAGAATTTGAATGAAGTGAAAGTTGATAGTTTACATAGGATAAAGTTGTAAATTTCTGAAAATATTTAAGTCTATTTGATTGTATTATAATTACAAGTAATTTTATAATTTTAATGGATTTCTTTTATTTATTAACTTATTAATGGCTACATTTTGCGTATTAATTTATATAGTGTGTCGCAATTTTAGACCGAATCTCTTTTTAAACTGTTGCCACCAAATATTATCACTCTGTATTATTTTTAAGAAACTAAATAGTGGAGAATCTGCATGTATGCATGCATGTTCCTTCTCACTGTAGAAAAAACGAGATTACATAGAGCCATCAAATTTTGAATAACTCAGTCCTCCACCCGAACATGAAGCCCAAATTTTGAATTTCGATTTTGTTAGCCCAAATGGGCGTTAGCGCAGAAGGGCTATTAACCTCGAAATGGCATTTTGCGTCGAATCACTTTATATGCCGGAATCGCTTTTAAAATTGTCGCCATCAAATTTTATCGCCTGTATTATATTTAAAGAAATTACATTATGAAGAAGCTACATGAAAGTATGTATGTGTCTCTCAATGTGAAAAAACAACGGTACATAGATTCATCAGATTTTTAATAACACAATTCTCCATCTAAACAGGAACACCAGGAAGCCCCAATTTTTAATTTTTAATTTGTTTTATTGTCTCTTTCATATTTTGTAAAACTTTAACGAAATTTTAATTACAAAACTTAGCAGTTGCAAACCCAGCTGTCGCAACACTGTAGGGAATAAAGCATTTTTATCTCCAGCTCGTGAGACTGTCTATCGGAAATATTAAAGATATGTTGTTTTTAAATAGTTTTGATTTGGCTGTTGAAGCTAATTTTATGTGGCGTAAGTGCGAAGTGATATATAATTAATAAATTTAGCAGACAAAACGTTACTGGTAAAAAGGCAAAAAAAAAGGCGTTTTGCAAGCTATCCAACGAAAAACACTGAACATGAATACGACGAAGAAGAAAAGATTGAAATATATATATGGCAACACTTAATATTGGGTTGGAATTTCTAAACATATACTGCTTTAAAATGTTTGCTGTCGAATTCCAAATGGCGTTAATGCGGAAACAATGATGCTTAATAATGAAGCTTAAAAGAAAAGGAGGGGGGATGTCAGAAGGCGTGATTGCAAAAGCAGAATGATAGACTGTTGTGAGCTCAGCGAGTGCGTAAAAAGGCTGAAACATCCCTTTTTTGGACTGTTTTCGGAGGTCTTTCAGATTTTATTCACTAGCCCAAAAGGGCATTAGCCCAAATTGGGCATTTGTATCAAAACGGGATTTGGTTGCGTATCACTTTAAATGTCTTAATCACTTTTCACATTGTTGCCATGAGACATTATCGGCCTGTATTACTGTTATGTAGTGATTTTTGGTTAGTTTAGAATTATGGATTAATGTGTAGTTAATTGCAGTTATTTGTTAATTAATTATTGAGTGAGTAAATTATATGCATTAATTTATGCTTATTCTAAATTTTTCTTCACGAATTGTATTGCTTATGTTATTAAATCAATTATTTGTATGCGAGTTAAACAGAGTTCTCATTCTCACGTTACGCGTTCGTCAGTATTAGCTTCGGGAGAAGGAGAAAATGGGAAATCGGTTGTTTCTGCGTAATATTTGAAATTTAAAAATACTTCCTTTTTATTCACATGGTTGAAATTTATACCTCTTAAAGAGGAAAAATTTACCCTTCTTATGAATCTACTTTCATGACTGTACGT
>KK115531.1:58794-96107 GCA_000611955.2 Stegodyphus mimosarum
AAGGAGATGTACTTCTAAGGAGAATTGATATGTTACTACTCCTCTGCACCTTGCCATCCTTTATCCAGTCGGGGAGTCTAGATTGTTTTTCTTCGAATCTCAATGCATTTTCCACCAGAGCTTGACGTTCCTTGAATCCCGCTGAATTCGGCTTCTTCCAGATCTCTCACTTCGAAACATCCATGCGCCTATCATCATCCTACTAGGATGGGCCGGATTAACATCGATAGCTGGCAAGATTTACGTTCGGTGGAGTGCCTTGTACTACTACATCAGCCTACTGGTTGTCTGGGAAGGAATTTCAGCAGATAAGTTCATTCGTTTTTGTCCATAGTTGTAGCGTTTTGTAAAAGTAAATTAAGATTTAAAATTTCAATGATAACCGACACCTTTTGTTACAATGGGTAACGCTTAATTAAGCCTCAAAAGTTTTTTTTTTCTTCGAGTGAGTTCAAAACGGCACTACATAGGGCCATCAAATTTTGAATAATGTAGTCCTCCACCCGGTAAACCTGGAAGCCCGTAATTTCAGTTTCATATTTTATATTTCATATTTTGCAAAATTTCAATGAATTTTTAACAAACTCAACTGTTTGAAAGCAAGCAGTGGTAACACTGTACGAATTAAGACATTGTTATCTCCCGCGCACGAGACTGGCTGTTGTAAATTCTAAAGCTTTGCTCTTTTTAAATATTTTTAACAGAGTGTGGCGTTGTCGCAAATGCTCTCGAGACAGGTATGCCTCTGTAAATAAATAAATAAATAAATAAATAAAATCGCCCATTTGAACGTAATATAAAACCTGAAAGCTTGCAGATTTTTTTTTGTTTTTTTAAAACTAATTCTAGTAAAACTGCAAAACGAATGCTGACAAATTTTATTACTATGATTTCTGAATTCGTTTTCACTCAATATCATTTGTTTGTGGGTATAATTTTCTACTTAGCTAATCGTTTGCGCTGATCTAGTTAAGATGTTATGTCATGGATTCGAAAGCTGAAAATTGAAGCACAAAAATGATGTTATAAACAAACAATGAATCATGATTTCTTTTTCAAATACGTTATGAATGGAGATGAAACTTAATGCTTTGTTTAATATACCTTGACAAAATGGCAATCATCTGCACGGATTGTAAAATATTTAAGTGGAACACAGAAACTTCGGTTTCTTACTTCCTTGTACGAAGTAAAGGATCCAATTAAACGATAATTTTTTGCATTTGTAAGTATAGACAGAATAAAGGATTCGTTTTTCAAAAATAGTAGATGGTAAAATGCATTGAAAATTGATTCAGAAGAGATTACTTTCATGATTCATAGATATTTTGACACAAATTCGGACTTTTTCTGAAATGACATGTCAATTTTTTTCATATTTCTATTCTACGACTCAAATTATGTCGAACTAATAGGTTTTGTAAAATCGCACGTTTACTTTCTAAAAAAATTAGTTTTCAAAATTTTAGTTCCTCGATTTTATCTGAATTTGGGATATAATTATTAATATCGTTTTTCTTTATTAAACTTGCTTGATTCTTCCTTTTATTTTTTGAAATTTAAGTTCATTCCAAATAAAATTCGCCAATTCTTATGACTTATTTTTAAATTTGCCTTTTTAAACAATTTTTATAAATTTTTCAAAAAAACCTTTTGGTTTCCAACCTATAAAATTTTTGCCATCGTCTTAAATTAGATGTATTTCTAAGTATACCTGCAAAACATTAAAGTTTTTTTATTTAAAATTTTTTACATGATAGATATACGTGATTTTACATTTTGGCGAGTTTTGAAATTTGGTGTATGTACTACAGAGGCTGTTCGTACATTTTTTAGACGATTTTGGTAAACGGTAACAAAAAATCGTTTGTTGCAAAAGAAGTAATTGCAATTGTACTACGTTTTTAGAAGTCAAAATTATCGTCTGTGACTTGAAAGTTTTGTTTTTATTCAAAATGGCGAATTTAACGAAGCAGTGGTTCGAAGGCTACATTGACGCTCTTTCCGAAGAGAAATATGCATACTCCGTTATCCAAAAACGATGTGAGAGTCACAGTTTTGTGATATCTAAAGCGTCGATAGGTAATATCATCGACAAGAAAGGAAAAAAACGTCAAATTGGAGCCTCAAGTGGGACAAAAATTCCAAACAAGTATCCAATGAAAAAATGGACATCTTCGACTATTGCAAAGGTACGTTGTTTAATGTTAAAAGAAAATCCCCCTAGTCAAAGGACAGTTGCAAAATCATTCAAAGGCTCGGTGTCAACTGTAAATTAAAATGATAAAAGTTGATTTAAATCTTAAGAAAGCAAAAAACGCAATGTGCATCGTCTTCTTCCAAAGCATATCGCTCGACGCAGGACACGCTGCAGAATTCTATATGAGAAACACTTATCCAAAGAAAAAAGGAAAACAATTGTCACAATAGAAGAAGCGTGGGTGTATTTAAATGATTGTAACAAAAAAAGAGCCGTTTATTATCATAAAAGGGGAAAAAATTTAAGTACTTGGTTCAAAGAATCGAAAGAAAGTTTTTCTAAGGGATTCATGATGGTTGCTGGTTTTTCTAATAATGGCAAGTTAAAAATAAAGAGAGTGCAAAACAATGTCAAGATTAACTCCAAATACTATCAGGAACATATTTTATTGCCAATTTTTCTGAATGAAATACCATCGCTTTACCCACAGTGCCATCTATCTGTGAGACTTCATCGGGACAAAATTAGCAGTCACACATCAAAATCCACTGTAAATTTCCTAAAAGAAATGGAACAAAAAACTGGTATCGAGGCCATAGCCTTCACTGATATCCTTACTAAATCTTCCGATGTGTCACGTATAGATTTTTGTGCTTTCGGACTTTTAAAAACTGCATTATGCAAACGTTGTCCAAAAACCCTAACGGGACTCTGGAAAGCTGTTCGGGAGGAATGGGAAAAAATACCTCTTCTGACACTTCAAAAGGCATTATTATCCTTGAAATTGCGGTGTTGGAAGATAGTTCAGAATAAGGGATATCAAATAGAACATTTAAAATACAAGAATGTTATGTAATTTAGTTTTGTGAATACAATATGCATCGTCTAAAAATGTGCGAACAACCTCAGTATAAGCGATAATAACGGAAATATGATTTACGCACTCTATGAAAATTATTTGAAATTATTAACGATGACTTTTTTCCGCTCGTGGACAATAAAAAAAAGGAAAGGTTGCTATAAATAAAGAAGTTCGCTTGGTGCATTATTCTTGGCGCAAAGTGAAAATAATCCGCCAAGATAAATTTTTTAATTTCTCCATAAATTTCTCACAAAAATTACACGATTTATTACCTAGGCTTAATTTGAATGGTAGAACAGAAATATGGAAAAAAATTAGTATATTATTTCAGAAAAAGTCGGATTTTGTGCCAAAAAACCTATGTTAATACACTGCTCTATATAAATCTAATATAGATCCTAAGTCGCGGTTTCGAGATATGAAAAACGCAACTTGAATTTCGTCAATCAGCTCAGTAGAACAGGAGATATAGAACTATCCCATTTCTTTTTCGCCGTACATCATGTCTTAAAATATTGAAAGTGAACTTTGTTAAAACTTAGTCTCGTGTTTTAGTTTAAAGAATAAATCAATATAAACTTAAAAATAAAATAAAACTGCAGTTTTCATATTCAATGGAAAATATAATCAAATTAAAATCAATAAATTATATCGCAGTTTGAAATTTTAGTTACATAAGGCATAAAAACATTGTTTAAAATATTCACTTATCTGAACGATAAAAATTACTTTAACAAAGAGGAGTAAAAATTTCCAATACTTTAAATGCTTAAACTTTGTTTGAGGAGAAGATAGTCTTTCTAATAAAAGATACTAAATTCAATAGAGGATTAAATTCGAGTCTGTATTTTCAAGCAGAAATAAAACATTAAGTCTCGCATGAACAATATTTGGAATCGCCATAATAATATCTATGAAATAAAATTACTTTATTCTATGAAGACTATATTTTACAATATTTCACAGATAATAATGTAAAAATGCATCTTAATTTAAGGAATTCGTACTGTAAGTTTAGAAAATATAAGTATATAATATAACTACATAAAACTATTCCTTTGATATTAACAGTTAAGTGGATTTGTTAACAGAGAAAATAATTTTTCTCTTGGGAAAATTTCAAACCTTCTTTGATATTTCATCGAAATAGTGACAAGACGAAATATAGTTCCTATTTGCATAATTTGTTTAATTCAGTCTTCTACTTCTGCAATATAATTCGATAACAGATTCTGAAGCCTCTTAAGAAAAAACGTTGAAACTGTCAACTGTCTAAAAGAGCTCCACTTCTAATTTTCTCTCGATATCGATATTAGAAATTTGAAGCAAGAAATAACATTCAATTCATTCTCCTTTCTAAGTGCAGACATTTAATAGTTAAACAATACGATTTAATCGAAGAAACTTCTGTTCAGTGGTTTTACGCCAGACCTTAAAATGTTCTTGAAAATATAAAAAATTTCTATTAAAAGTGAATTCAATAGTTACATCTTAAATTCCATTCCTTTGTTCTTTTAATTCTTCTGCCGCTCATGATGAGTTAGTTACATATGAGGATTGCATGTTTGTAATTACTTAATTTGATAATTATTTAAAAATTAATTTTTAATAATTTTTGGGAAGACCTGTACTTTTTTTGTGTGCTGGACAAATACTGCAAAACATGCTAGGGCCATTTACCTTAGGGATAACAGAATTTTGTAGAGAAATTTATATAGAGACCTGACTTTACTGGCATTACACAGAACGGAGCGTTAAAACATATCTACGGCTATGCCGTTTGACAGAATTCGAACTCGAGTCGAACTACTGGTGTTAGGTGCTCTTGTCCACTCGCCCACTACTGAGTCGTATTCTATTAAAATTATGGAAAAGTTTATCTACGTATGACTTTAATGTGTGGTTTTAGTGTAGTGTGAGTTTCGTGCACTTTTTCTGTGCGGTGTCCCAGGAGAAAGTGTATGGCCCAATTTTCTTGGAACAAGAAACTGTGATTGGTTACATACTGGAAACCTGTTTGTTACCCTAGCTGAACACCAATTATGATGATTGCCTTTTGCAAGTGGACAGTACTCCCCCATTTTCAAAAGAATGTGCAACAGCTTCTTAACCATGTCCTCCACCAACGCTAAATTGGACGTGTTGCAACAGCAGACAACAATCTTCTTCCCTGGCCACCACGTTCGCCGGATTGAACACCACCGATTTCACTTTTGGGAGGTTTGTTAAATACCGAGTTTATAAGTTTATGCACCGCCAGTAGCCTCGACCAGACCGCCAGACCGTCACGGCGGACATGCTACACCGCTGTATGTGAAGAATTTGATTATTGCGTAGACATGTGTCATGTGAACAAGGGTGCACATATTGGAGGATTGTGTTTAGTTTATAAAAAATTTGGACAGTTGCTGCTGCTTATGCTGTAAGGCTTTCCCATATGAAGCAATACATCAATTTATTATTAATTTTTAAAACCTCACCATTCATTTACACCTGCATATATATAAAGTATTCTCTATTGAAACCTCAAAGAAGTTCAGATTATGTACATAAAGAAAATTGCTATCAAGTTTAAAAATACAGAAAAAATTTGCAAAAAATTATTCATTAATTCTTCCCTTTATTATTTTAAATACACAGAATGAATCGAATAGCTTAGATCTATAACTTGCGGCAAAGGAAAAGGGTGGAAATATTGCTTTAGGAAATGGAATTTCTTTTCTATCACGAAAAATACAGTGCTCAAAGTTTAAGATTATGCATAGCTAGACTCTTAAAGTGTTTGCTGTAACACAGCATGATAATTAATCTAATAAAAAGTTTTTTTCACGGCTTTGATCAGGTATCTTGTCTCCTAACCCGTAATTTCGCTTATGTATTTTATGTAATGAAGTTTGCAGATCAGTAATGTCTTAAAAGTAGCTAATAGATCCTAAGAAGAAAAATGGAAGAAATTTATCCCCCAATGAGAAAAACTTTTCTTCAGGTCTGCTCAAACAAGACAGCATGGCTCATAAATCATTCATCTTTTACAACACCTAGAGCTTGACGCTGCATAATTACTCCACACTATTTCCATAATGTCCCCAGTAGCATATATATAACAAGGAAAAATCTTCTCTTTTTCTAGATGGCAACGATAGTTGTCAGAATATGCAAATGTGACGTCACCGTGTGACCTTAATAGCCTCGAAGAAGACTCGTTTGCAGCAGATGGCAGAATATTTTTTTCGTTTCAATTCATTCGATTGGTATTCCGTTTCTTAGACTGTCAGAATTAAAGGCATTTTTTTAAAAATTATTTTAAACTTCTGTCGAGAATTCGTACAGTTTAAGCCGTCTTTTATCCTCTTGTTCGACCATTTATTTCATCTTGACTGGAAGCATGAATAAATTTGTTTTTAATGGGATGAGTCATTAGGCTATATAGCAAATGGATGAAAAAGCAGTGGAGTGAAGATTATGGTTTTCGGAATATCACAAGTTTAAATAACTTTCTTACAGGAAGTAATTTTGAGATCTTCGAGGAAATAATTTACAAAGTTCTTGAACACACAATAATGAGCATCTCGTTTTCGTAAATACTAATTTAAAAAATGTTAAATTTGAAATCGGTTAAAAACTTCTTCACTTGTTGCAAACTTATATTTAATAGTGAATTATAATGACTCATTTCGAAAAATCATAAAAGTTTTAAAATTACTTAACTAAAATATTTCCGTTTTAATTAAAATTGTATTATCTAACGGAAATTATGAAATTTGAAAAATTACTATGCATTCGTATCATTTGAATAATAATGTCTTCAAGCATTATAGTAATTCTTTGTCTAACTAATTACAAAAAATATGACGTTTCACTAGCATTGTACTAAAACATATTTTCGTGAAATAGGGATCTGAGACAGAATATTCTAATTTGAGAAGATTGTTCAACAAACGAACTCAATCTGATTAGCTGATGTAACTGTTTTCTAAGATATTAGTCTTTTACTGCTGACTTCTTGGAAATACTGTCATGAATTTGGCATACATGTAAATAAATAATTTTTAATTTTTTAGTGAAATAATATGCGAAATTGTAGTTTCTTTTGTATTATGTAACATAAAATGCGCAGCTCTGCCAGAAAAATAGCATAACAGGGGCAAGTCTAAAATTAGCTAGATATCGCCAAGCTGGCGATAGTTTTCGCTACTAATTTTTTGTCACTAAATTTGCGAAAAATCGCCAAAAGTCTCCATGCAAGTTGGCGATGGTTTTGGCGACTAATGTTTTTTGACAAATTTGGCGAGAAATCCCCAAAAGTCTCCATGTTTGGGGACCTTTTGACGACATTTTGGTTCTGTCCTTATATAACTGTAGCTGGTACTGTAATTTAATAAGTGTAATTGATCCCTGTATGTAACTTACTACCAGCTGAGTTGTTGTACCTACTGTTATATGACTATCAGCCTTTGTATTTAATTGACGGAGTATTCTGTTGTCTCTAGGCCTAGCCAAAAATCTCTATAAAATATTAAAATGTGCAGCGGAATTTATAGTTACTTCGGAAGATAGGTATTTGTGACCTTTGGTTTTTGAAGAGACCCTGTCAAGAATTTGACTGTGATGAATGAGGATTTTAGCAATGTTTCATGTATTGTGATTCTGAGTTTACAGAGAACGTTTAATCTAGTGTAAGTGACAGTGGACGTGGGCACTGTCCCTTTACCATAACGGTTAATCAGTACAGCACCACGTCCACCATTATCTAGAGCAGACTAGATGGTATGGCCGCATGTGAGCCTCGCACATGACGCTCAGATCCAGCTCCCGGACCAAACGTTTATTCTAGAAGTTAGTGGTAACTTGGATATAAGAAGTTATTTTGATACATCGTTTAAACTGTTCACTTCAGCATCCAAAGCACTAACATCACTTTCTTACACTTCAATAACAGAAACAGAATTTTCTTGATTTTGTAAACTACGTATTTACCTGTGAGATTAAACGAGCTAGCTTACCCTTGATGACTCGTTTTTGCTTTAGAAGACGATCCATATTTCGGCTGCTGTTCTCGCACCCAGACACAAAATATAATCCGTTTCCTCTGCACGAAATATCTTGTTATTTTAGAACGTCTAAATGTCTTGACACATCATCCAAAGTTTGCTGCTGGATCGACGGACCATATAAAGGTGGATGGAAAGAAGACTCAGACATTCGTTACTGCGTTTATTGCCCGTAAGAAGAAGACGTTGGTACAATAGATATAGTTCGGCTCTCGCAGGCACCCTCTTGCAGACAGCAAATGCGAAATTTACATAAGGCGCAAACACTGAATGCATTTGGAACATAATTTATATAATGAAAATAACAATCTAACGCCTTTAAAAGGTAACCTAAGATAAAATAAATTTTCTAGGTGGTAATACTTTACATTTAATCAAGCCATACCAAACCATACCATATTCCCAAATTCAGAAAATATAAATTTTGCCGTTAATTAAATTCCAATAATACACTGCTGGCCACCGTACAATAAGTGATAAGTGACGATGGGCGCGGGCACTGTCCCTTTACCATAACGGTTAATCAGTACAGCACCACGTCCACCATTATCTAGAGCAGACTAGATGGTATGGCCGCATGTGAGCCTCGCACATGACGCTCAGATCCAGCTCCCGGACCAAACGTTTATTCTAGAAGTTAGTGGTAACTTGGATATAAGAAGTTATTTTGATGTATTATAATGAACGGTACCCAACTGGGTACATTAATGTATACTGTGTCAAAAAAAATGGAACAGTTCTATATCTACCTTTCTACTGGGTCGATTGACGAAATTCAAATTGCGTTTTTCACGTCTCGAAAGCACAACTTAGGATACATATTAGATTTATATATATAGAATTGTTCTAATATAGGTATTTTGACACAAAATCGGACTTTTTCTGAGATGACATATCAATTTTTTTATATTTAGATTTTACGAATTAAATTATGCCTAAATATTAAATTTTGTAAAATTTGGTGTGAAATTTACGGAGAAATTTAAAAATTAATCTTAGGGCATTTTTTGAGTTTGAGCCAAGACTAATTCACTTGGCGAATTTTTTAATTTATAGCAACCTTATTTCTTCTCGTTTTTTTCGTTGTATGCGAGCTGAAAAAAGTTTATGTTCATTACTCTCAAATAGTTTTAACAAAGTGCAATTTGGCGTTATTATCACTTATAACGAACTTCAAAACACTCCACTATGTAAATTCATGCATATCTTAGTAAATTTTGAACAATTTGCAGGTGTGCCTAGAAATACATATACTTTAAGATGATACTAAAATTTTTATAGGATATTTTAAAATACAAAAAGCTTTTGAAAAATATATAAAAAATATTTTAAAATACAAATTTAAAAGATAAATCATAAAAAAATGTGCGAATTATATTTGAAATGAATCTAAATTTCGAATTCTGGAAGAAGGAATCAAGTAAATTTAATAAAAAAAGAGAGATTTATAAATATATACCGAATCTAAATAAGATTGAGGAGTTAAAATTTTGGGAGTTAATGCTTTAAAAGCTACTCTTGCGATTTTTACGTAAATTGGCAGTTTTTCATAATTTGAATGTCGTGGTCTTAGAATCGAAGGATGGAAAACAATTGGCATGTCATTTAAAAAAAGTCCGATATTGTGTCTAAATACCTATTTAGAACAATTCTATACATAAGTCTAATACATATCCTAAGTCGCGCTTTCGAGGCATGAAAAACACAATTTGAATTTCGAAAATCGACCCAGTAGAACGGGAGATACAGAATTGTTCCATTTTGTTTTGCGTAATGTACAGTGGGTGAAAGGTTTTCGTGGCCAGCAATGACCGTAAATAAGTTTAATTTGTCAAACAAAATCCTTTGTGAAGAAAAGGAAACTTAACCGGTTCAACATAATAGGATATATTTATACTATAAAGAAAAAAACATTGAGATGACTAAATTTTAAGAAATAAATACACTGATGAGAAATAAAGTCTTCTTATGAATTTACACAGTTCTGAAAGACAGTTTTTCTTTTAACCAAGTTATGTAATGGAAACCAGACCTTCTGGCGTTTATTATTTCTCTCAAACGTTGTGATGTGTTTTCTCTCCCGCTAGGTTTTAATCTTTTGGTTGTTTTAAGCGAAATGTTGCTCTGTCTGGAATGAACCTTTTAGATCACCCTTGCTTTTAATGTCAAATTTTTATTTCATGACCGATTTCTTCGAATAAATGTTTGGGGGAAATTCAAAGACCGATCTGGGTTATGAAGCTTCTGTTCAAGATGATAGTGGCAACATTCTTGACAAATCTTGAAGGTGTTTAGGATCACGATTTAGAAATGGAAACGCCGTGGGAAAGTAGATGTAGTTCCAAGCAACATCATTTCTGCACTGGTTAAGACGTATTGCTCTAGAATGTTAAGATACGTGTAATATAATATCCATATTTCTTTCCATAAAACGCAAAATACTGACACCACTTATATTAGCTAACCTAATGCATGTTCTAAGTCGCGCTTTCAAGACATGAAAAACGGAAGTTGAATTTCACCAATCGGTCCAGTAGAACGGGAACTATAGAACTGTCCTAATTTCGTTTTTGCGTAGTGTACATCTTATGAGCTGTTTACATATCTGCAGAGTTCCTGAGTAATATTTGCTTGTCAAATTCATAATAGTTACTTATGTTATTCACTTATTTACGGTTCGCTTACAATTCACTTATGTATAATCTGCCTGATAACTGAAGGTGACATTGAACTGTAAGCGTATCCATATATGCAACCGCATATTCCTTCCTGTAATTTTGAGAAATGGAAGATATTAGAGATTTCTCGATGGCCAGGGGAAAACTGAGAGTATCAGTTCTACATTCAAAGGACTTCAGAGTTCAAAGAACTTCGGAGTGTTGAGAGATCTTGAGAGTTTCTCTCTTTGGTTGCGCTTTGTATTGTGTTGCGCTTAACGCTATGCGAGTTTGAAATGGTAACTGCTGATTGTGCTGTGTTATACTGAGAAGAGCTGTCAATTATGAATCTGTACCCATGCAACAATATGTAGAATAAAAAGAAAAATGAAAGCATAAATTTACCCTGTTGACAAAATTTACACTTATCTATCGAATTTCATTAATACATCGGTCCAAAAAGTGCATGAATGATTCTGCTGATGGTCGAGACTGCCATAAAAAATAGTTAGTTGGAAAATTTCTTCAGACTAGGAAATAAAGGTGTTTTGTTTATTTGATAAATTAAATTAACATGAAAGTTTGTTTACCAACGGAAGCGCTCGCATTTTAGGCTAATAAATTATTTTAATTACAATTCTTACTGTGCATCTATTTAATACTTCATTTCTCATATCATTTGTTTCAAACCTTTTAAGAGTTTCTTGTAGAATTAATTACGAGTATTGTTTGACAATGGAAATTTTAAAAATTTAAATTATTATTACTCATTATACTAATTTTTAGTAACTTCAGGGTCAACCTGTTTGTGTGGTTATGCTAATGCTGCAAAGCATGCAAGGCCTATTTACTTAAGGAAAGAGGAAGAAAATCCTAAGGGGAACTGGGTTATACTAACATTACATAGAGGGGAAGACAAAAACACATCTACTTTAAAGCGATGCTAATGGCGCGCAAAGCCATTTCGGGGGGAATTCGAACCTGAATCGAAGTACCAGCGTTCAGTACTCTTGTCCGTTCGATTATTATTGGATCGCACGATTACTAAAATCGTGGAGAAACATATATACGTATAAGAACAAATTATGTCCTACAATAATAACTGTAAGATGCATATTGTTTATAATACACTGGTGTGCAAAACGTAAGCAACAATGTAAAAATTTAGCAGATAGTCATGAAATTGCAGAAAAGGAGGTCTGGGAGATCAGTACAATGAACACGTAAGTCAGTAGAAACGTCATGCTTATGCGAATATTGCGAATATCAGGAACGAAACGTCAGAGGTGACGTGAGCGTACACAAAACGCGTGATGTGGGCGCCCGCAGCTCAACAGTAGAATAAAAGGAAGGACGGAGACGCAATTCAACATATTCGCTGCAAGTGCCAGCGAGTCAGTTCGTGAAATATGGCTAGAAGAAATCACCTGGACGACTTCACACGTGAAAGAATGATCGGAAAGCTGGAGGAGGGGTGTACTGTCACCAGTGTAGCTGCAGAGTTCGGAATCAACAAAAGTGTCGTTTCGCGCGCTTGGAAAGCATTCCAAACCACAGGTACAGCTGTTAGAAAGGTTGGTGGTGGCCGCCCGAGGACGACATCTGCAGGGGATGACCGATATATCCTCCTGCAGGCGAAAAGAGGCCAACAGCAGTCAGCAAGCGCCATTGCTCAGCAACTCTGTACAGCAACGTTGCGACAAGTGTCGCGGTTTACTGCCGCCAGCCTTCACAAAGGGGGCCTATTTGCCCGCCGTCCTGAACGCTGCCTCAGGTTGAAAGTTAGCCACCGTTTACAGTGGTGTAGAGAGCACAAAAACTGGACAACTGATCAATGGAGTCGCGTCCTCTTTACGGATGAGAGTCGGTTCGGTACCAGAAGCGATTCTCAACGCGTTTTGATTTGGAGAATACCAGAAGAGATTCTCAACGCGTTTTAATTTATTAGGTAACTTACCGACAATGGATTAATTTGGAGAGAGGTCGGACCCTACTTTATCCCAGTAACATCAAGGAAAGACACCGTAACGGTGGTCTTGGAGTTCTTGTCTGGGGAGGCATTATGCTGAACGGGCGAACTGAGCTCCACGTTTTCGACAGAGGGTCTGTAACTGGGGATCGCTATTGTGAGGAGGTACTCCTTCCCCATGTGCGTCTGTTTCGAGGTGCCATTGTCCCAGACTTAGTTTTTATGGATGACAATGTACGGCCACATCGGACTCTTGCTTTTGAGAAGCTACTGGAAAGTGAAGATATCACTCGAATGGATTGGCCAGCGTACTCCCCAGATTTAAATCCCATCGAACATGTGTGGTATGCTTTGGGGAGACGCATTGCAGCACACCTACATCCTCCGGAGAACACCCAACAGCTCAAACAGATGTTGATTGAGGAATGAGCACTTCTACCGCAAGAAATGTTGCACCAGCTGGTTCTGAGTATGCGGAGACGGTGCGAAGCAACCATTGCAGTGAGGGGAGGGCATATCCCATATTAAGGAACATCTGTTTGTTGTTCTTCCTCTTGGATAGACAATCATGAGTCACGATGCTATGCATTCAATAAAGCTTGTTTTTGTTTGATTCCATACCGTATGCATTGTATTCCTTTTTTAGCTCCGATGTTTTCGTCATCCTTTACGTACATAATACTCTCCTTCATTTCTGCATTTCATGTCTCTCAGTTGATTTTTCGTGGAGTTATGGCAAAAGACCCTGCTTGTGCTTAAGTTTTGCACACTAGTGTAATTACTTATGCTTAAAACATAGAGTAAGCGAAGTTTTAGCTGTAGTTTGTTAGGAATATTCTGTACATTTCCCAGGAATCTTCAAAACTCGCTTGTTTTATCCTTATCATTAAGCCCCGTATATTTCTAGATGTCTGGCAAAAATCAAAGATATTTTCAAGAAGTTTTCACTGAAAAACTTCTGATTTCCTAATATACCTTTGAAATATATACGCTTTTCTACTTTATAGAGTTCCAATTTTCAGAATAGAGTTCTTCAAGGAGCTTCTATTCGGAGAAAAATGTCTTTACTCGTTTAACTTACTGATTACAGAAAAGCATGTGATATATATTTGCCTAAGAGAAGTAAAATTTTACTATGAACAAATGATTAGTATTGATATGAAGAAAAACCCATACATCTTTTACATACACACTGGGGCTGAACTATCACTATTCAATTTTCTTAGTCGTTCCTATTCTTATCGGCATAGTGGTTCAGAGTTCATAGTGGTTCAGGCATAATGACTCAGAGTTCCGCACCGTCGAACTCTGGTTCGAATCCCGGAGAAATACATGGCTGCTTGTAACTCATAATGTCTGTGCGGCATGGATGCATTTAAGTTCTGGCAAGCCGAAAGCCCTGTCGGTTCCGTGGTAGGAGAAACGGGATGGACGGCCAAAACTGGAGCTCAGATACTGTTAGTGCAACGAGAACTAAACGACCATTAGTGAAATTTTGTTGTACCTCCTATTTGTAACCGTACCTGTCTTTTTCCCTTGGCTACTGGTGAGCGCGTAAAGAAGTGCGTACGTCATTCTACATCGAAATACACAATATTTTGTTTCCTAGTACTGTTCAAACAGTCCTTAAAATGACATATAGGTAAAAAATGAATCCTTAAAATGAGATACAGGCTAAGCTGTAAACGTATCCATACATATATGTAACTTTAACTGCATATTCCTTCCAATAATTTCGAGAAATGGAAGTTACTAGAGATTTCTTGACGGCCAGGGGAAAACTGACAGCATTAGTTCTACATTCAAAGGACTACAGCGGAGTCAAGGAGCAAATGTCAAGCAGCTTTTCCATGTAAAACAATGGCTCCATTTCCTCAGAATTAATAAGAATGTTATAATAAGATAAAGTTTATCATATTTTCCTTATAAAAATTCAGTTTTTCTAACTATTAATTAAAATTTAGTTATTAACAAAGCAGCTTGCAGTCCTTCGCTATTATAGTTATTATTTAAAAAAATCGAACTTCAGTTTTCCCGCACGTGTTTAGTTTTTTGTTAAAAAATGTTACAGAAAGATGTTATAAAAATCTTATAGATACCACATAAAAGAAAGGCATAATCGAATGATGAAATCTTTTTGTATGTTACTTAGCGAAGCGTAATAGGTTCTAAAATGCTTTAACAATTATTCTATAAGACTTTTTTGCTGTAAGTGAAAGGTTGCCAAGAATTAATTCCTTTTCAGTTACTCTAATTAGACTTTTTTTAAAAATCTTTTCCTCTTAAATATATGCATTAACAATGCAGTTGGCTTTTCTAAAGGATTATATTTTTCCCCTTTTCATATTATTATTCCCTCTGATGCATATTTCCTTCCCTTTTCAGATGTCTGCAGAAATTTTTTCTCCTTTGTTTTTCATAGTTCTTTCTTTATAAAAACCGTTGCTAAGAAAGGAGCTTGGTATTTTCATTAATTTTTTTTCGTCTTTGATTCTTAAAAATTTTTTCTAGGTTTTTATTGATTTCTGAATAGCTGTGATGGATATTACGTCAAGACTTACAGCCACCTTTTCATAAAGTTGCATTTATCGAAAAAAGGCTCAATGCAAGAGAATTATTGAAGAGTAATTACCGAATATTAATTTATCAAATACAACTCATTCCAGCAGTTGCAAAAGTTTAGAATATGTTACGTGGATATTATACCACTCTTATTTCAAAATTTTGAATTTATTTTTAATAAATACCAGATGAGTTTAATAACATCCATTTTTTAGAACATTTCTGCCTTATGTTTGTTCTCAGAGGAAATTACATGTACAGGACGATTATGACTTACTAATATGTGCCTTTTAACGGTTAGGTTATGTTATGCCATTTGAATACCACAAAGTCACAGGGGCTGTCTGCCTAAGAGGAGGGATGCCTTCATGAAAAACATTCTGAGGGAAGGTGGCTCGTACTTACTTTACACAAGGAGAAAACAACAGAAAACAACCTTGAAGCCAGCCAGTTTGTTTCGGTTCGAACCGAAACCAAGTCGAACTATTAGTACTTGTCAGGACTTTTATTCCTTCTAATTACTACCTTCGGAAACAGAGCAGGAGTCCTGAGTAGGAAAAAGGAGCTTACTCAAAACTATGCTAATCAGTGTGTAGATGATACAACAAAGATAAGAAGGGTTAAATTTACCTTTATTTCTCACAGCGTTCAGCCGTTCCCGCACTCTGGGATACAGAGACCAGCACTTATGGTCTAAAACGTAGAAAATAAGAAATAAACTAACTTAACTAAATAAGGACTAAACTTTCATGCTTTACAGAGAGCAGTGACGCGAAGACTGGCCTTTTAACGCTACGTATGTAGTGAGAAGAATGCAAAAAACTACAATATGTCTTCAAATATCAGTGAGAACTGACTTCTGGCCTTAAAAGCAGACATGAACTGACTGAAAAGCACCCGCGTGGTAAGGCAGCGAGAAGTTTCTCTCTCTTTCTTCCCGCTAAAAGCCATATCTTAAATACATATACAGTTTGCAACCTCATTTGCATGAATAATTCTACTCGAAAATAACAGAGGATAGCAAAGTTTTAAAATAAAATAAATGTCAGTAAAACTTAAAATCCTCACATATGTACTTAGCAGTTTTAACCATTCCGCCACTGTTGGAGCTTGCTTTTTTACATTTAGTGTGTTTGATGAATTGCGCTGTTTCATAAGGTAAAAGTTTATTTCGAAATCACACGTAAGGCGTAATTTCAATTTTTAACATTGCATTTAGGCATAATCACAAACCTTATCTAAGAGACTGAATATATTTCTTTTATTTTCTGAAACTATTAAATAAGTTTAATGTTTTAATCTATACTTATGTTTATATCTATATCTGTACCTTTATCTATCTCTGTTTATATATAGTTATTTTCTCAGAGAGACAGAGAGAGATTAAAGATATAGATGCATATTACATTATTATTCTAGATAACATAAGGTCCAGATTACAGATAAGATAGCTATAATGAAGAATTTTTAAAGAAATGTTAGAACCTAAATTAAATTTTCAATCTCACAAAGATCAAATAAAAAGAAAATGTTTACTTAAAATCAAAAGTTAAATCAAAAGCTGAAAAAAAATGCAAATATAAAAAAGTAATGGGCTTTGATTTACTTCTGTTGTGATCATTAAGAAATAGCGACAAATACATTTTAAACTTTTTTGATTGGAGCTTTCGATGAAATTTCTTTACTAATAAAGGTTTAATGAAAAAAACAGGTAATAAAATAACATTCCTTAAGAAATCCATAGAGAGATGGAATTGTGTCTATGCAATTTTGTTTTTCGGTTTCTTTCTCGTAGAGAATAAGGGGATGCCATCTGTACAGCAGCTGTAGATTTACTCAGCATCTCTATTGCAAGTGACACCGGTAACAAGTTTCCTTCTTATTTTAAACTACTCCGCCTGCGAACGGGAAATATGAATACCCCTCTAGACTGAGCGAGTACGTGATAAAGCAATGTATAAAAGGAAGAGTCCAAAATAAAATCTTAACATTTAGTTAAATAAAATGTCACAAAATTAATTTATTTCCTTAATCTGGATGCAATGAAGCACAGATATAATGTTACATTTATTTTAAGATTAGAGCCATGATCCATTAATGCAGTGCTTCTCAAACTTTCAATACTTAAGAACCAGTTTTCAATCATAATTTTCATGGCGACCCCCATACAATAACAGTCTATTAAATGCAATAATAATGCACTTTGACGTTAAAGCTACACTACGACCTTAATTATAAAGTCTATGTTACTTTTAAGTAATAGATATTTTAAGTAGGTTGCTTCTAATTAATAGGATATGTATTATGCTACTTTTCCTTTCCAGTTTTTAAATTGGAACAGATTTCAAAGTAATTTATATTAAATTAAATATTTATTTCCTTAATCCCCTATTTCTAAAGGTACAAATGACACAAGAAAAATTGTTCTAGTCTCTGTTGCTTTTTATCTTATATCCATTACATCCGGCATTCTCGTGGACGTTTGCGCAACCTATCGATATTTCTTTTGTCTGCCCAAAAACGTGTATAAATACTGTATCTCGTTCTAGTCCAATCAGACTTGGTCGGGAGGATCCTTCTATAGCTAGTGAATCTATCTTGAATGTGTATTTTGTAATTTGCGAGTTAATTCCAATGAATGATATTAAATATTTACAGCAGTAGATTTAAACAGAATCATGGATAAATTTTCAAGTCGTAAGCGAACATTAGACGATAATAAAGCATCAAAAAGTACACAGAAGAGCGTGGTTCCGAAAATTGAATCAAGAAATTATTCTCAATAATGCTTTAATTCTGGGTTTACCAGTATTGAATTTAATGAAGAAGAAAGGGCCCTGTGTGTTACTTGTTCAAAATATTGGCAACAAACATTATGAAATCTAATAAACTTAAACGATTTTATTCATTTCAAAATACTCTAGAAGGGTTACAGCCGAAAACATCGCGGCAAAAACATCGCGGACGAAAACGTCGCGAAGAAAACAACGCAAGGCGAAAACGTCGTGTTACGAAACATCGTGGGAGAAACACCGCAGTTCTAAAACGTCGTGGTACAAAATATCGTCGTCGAAAATAAAACGGTTCAAAATCTTCGCAGTTTAAAAACATCGTCGTTGAAAATAGCGTGGTAAAAAATAAAGCACCTACAAATCATCGCATGTCGATAACATCGCAGACATGCGTTTTTCAGAGTTTAATAATTGTAAATGGATATTCGCTTCTGAGTGCAAGATGGAAAGAAGAATAATTTTTTCTTTCGTACTTTTTATTAACTAATAACTTTTTAAAAAACAGATCAAGAAATTTATACAAAACAAGAAATAATTTGCACTGCAAGAGTATCAGATTAGCAAAAGTGATTAACAAAATAATCTCATAATTAACTTAGCAATTTTTTTATAGACAAAGTTATGCAATTACTTATCTTCCTTTTTCTATTCCTTTTTAAATTATACTTTTCAGGAAAAATTGCCAGTAAAACTTTATAAAAAAGAATTTATTAATTATCTTTGTTAGTTAACTATGTCAGTTTATAATTAAGTGCATTAATTTTCTCTGCTTAAATTTCTATGTTACATTTTCAACAAATATTTATTAGTTAATAAAAATATTAAAGTAAAAATTATCCTTCTTTCCATCCTGCGCTCACAAATGATTATGAGAGTATCCTTTTACAATTATTAAAGCCTGAAAAACGCATGTCAGCGATGTTATCGGCATGCGATGATTTGTAGGTACTTTATTATACCGACGACGATGTTTTATTTATATTTCCGACGACGATGTTTTTAAACAGCGAAGTTTTTGAACCGCTTTATTTTCGACGACGATATTTTGTACCACGATGTTTTAGAACTGCGATATTTTCTCTTTGTTTTATTTTCTCCGACGATGTTTTGTTCCATGACATTTTCGCCTTGCGCTGTTTTCTCCGTGACGTTTTCGTTTGCAATGTTTTCGGCGGACACCTCCAGAAGGGCTCTGAATTGCGGAAGAAGAAATCGCCATAAGTTTTACGTCAAGTGGCGAAATCAAAAGGCAGTTTAGTAATAAATCCCTCTTTGAATTTTGGGCAGGGATGGATGATGAATTTTCTGCTCTGAAACAAAAGCATTTCGTATACTATTACCATTTCCAACACTCTACCTTTGTGACAGCATATTTTCTGCTGTGGCTGTTTTGAAGACAAAATATAAATCTCAACTAAGCATAGAAAAAGAACTTGGAATATCAATTTCGAATATTAAACGTTCCTTTGAAAAACTTTGCTCTGCAAGACAAGCACATAGAAGTCGCTAGTAATTATTAAACTTGTTCTTAATTTAGTATTGATAAATTAATAATCAAATACATTGTGAAGTACTGATACATTTATAAATATATTACATCAGTGTAAATGAGTATCCTATTTTATATTATGTCAGAATATATTCTGTTTCCTTTCAGTAAATTAATAATTTTTTTAGATAATTTTTTATTTTCGACGTGCTCGCCCTCCCCCACGTAGGGTTATCGCACTCCCCAGTTTGAGAACAGCTGCATTAATGTAAATTAGTATAAAATAATTAAAAAAATATTATAGTTTTAAGTAACTAACAATTCAATGGCAAAATATACTTCGAAATAGTGTATAATTTTTACAATTATTTCTTTAGTCTTTTACTACATTTAATACTTGGAATATAAAGAATTGCATAAAAACTTTCGATATAAAATACCCATTTTATTAAAGGAGGATAAAAAGCGTTACCGAAGCTAAATTGCAGTAAGTAATTTTCTCAAAATATTTCTCTCTCTCGAATTTCTTTCCTCACTAAAAATCCAATTCCAGAGTTCCATATTAAATTACACGTTGGAATATTTGCAGGTCGATGAAAATTTCAAAGCAATTTGTTGCCCACTTTTAGAGGTTTTTCCTTATTACTTATTGATCTATCGGGTGACTGGATCGTTAGACTCTGCAGCAGGTAACACGAAAAAGGCATAAAAAATAAATTTAGAGAATTTTTCTTTCCCTCCCCATATGTGTTATTAAATTTTATGCTTCATTGGGAAAAAAATATTCGATTAATTCACCTTAGAACTAAACGTTATAATGAAGTGAAAGAAAATAAACATCAGAATTACAAACAACGTTATCAAATTGACTTTAATTTAAAACGTATTGAATTGGAATGTTTTTCGATGATTATTTTTATTGGAGAATAATGTTTTATTTTAAGCTGTTATTAGTGGCGTACTATTAAATGGAACTTGGCAATTGTCCAAACTCCTAGAAAAAAGTAAAAAATTATTAGTGGCAATGTCAGTAACTTACAGTATTTTGCTAAGCATATTAAATTCCTGACGTTTGTGTTAAATTAACTATAAAATAGAAATTTAACTGACGTTAGTGCTTCTCATAACATGTATTTAGACGAATAGTTTTCAAACATTTAGCATTTTCCCATTTATAAATGAGTAATTTAGCAATTAATTTGTCAAGAGATTAATGTAATTTTTAATTTTTCTATTATGAGTACATTAATTTTCTATTAATAAAGTTACAGAATATTTATTTTTCTTCTAAAAGAAATACTGCAGACATTTTAAGTGATTTTATTTAACCTGCATTCAACATATATATCTAACTATATCACTGAAGTGTTTCTTTTTATAATAGTGCGACTTTTCTAGACTCTTTTGCTGTTATTTTGCAGGTTAAAAAAATAAGTCATGCTTACGAATAATTATTTTATCCATCAAGAATCCCAGGAATATTAATTTTTCAACTGTTTTAGAGAAATGCATTTCCTGATGTAACTTCACTCGCAAATGAACGATTGGCTGAAGTCGTAAAATATTAACAACATACTGGATTCTGTTCATTATGACTAAACGGATTTGATGAACGAATATTTTGCTATTTACCTTCCATGCAAATTAATTGTTGACCAGTTTCTCTTAAGAAACCCTTCATAAATGTATCCGCCCTTAAGCTGAGAAGAACTAATGTGCCCTTCTAAAAAGATATAACAAAATCCAATGTAAATCAAAATGGCTCTTCTGATGCTATTAATTTTTCTTGACTGAAATAAGCTAATTCTGCCCTCTTTCCTAATGTAACACAATTTTACTTATAGTTGAGGATATGACACAGCATATTACTTTATTTGTTGTTGTTGTAATGATAGTCACTAATCTCGCTTTTCTGAAATCAGAACAAGCCCACGAAATTCATCGTGGCAAGAAGACAAGATTGCCCCTGTCGTTTGGAAGAGCTTTGGGCACCACACAGATGGCAGTACGACTCTGCTCAGTTCCGTAACAGTTTTGAAGGACAGCTCTCCGTGGGGACGAGTCAGTAGATATTCCACCCCTCTTCCCTACAACCAGACTCTAGAGAGGACTTTCGGATCGCTGCATTCCTGTCTTTGTATATTCCAACTGTATTTCATTTATGCATAATGAGTATAGATTTTATATTTGCTTTTGTAGTAATCTGTACTGGATATTTGTATTAGAATTTTCGTACTTGAGATTTATTTCTTGTTTGCTGTGTATTCTAACACACTGGTTTGCTATACTAGTATCCAGCTGAGGTGTAATTGTTTCGCACTGAATGTTTTCTCGAGAAACGTGCTTTTTCATTTCCGTTCGCTACTGGCTGATAAGATAAGGTATCGTCTTTCCTACTTGCTTCCTGCTTTCTGAGGTATTAGCTGAATTAGCGTATTAAGACCAATATATCCTAGCTATGTAAGTATACTCATTGGATTATTGGACTATTAACTAATATATTACTGGCTGGTGATCCGAAGTTTCTGAAGCAAGCTTCATTGAAATAATAACGCATAAATCTTAAAGCTTCATTATTTCTTTTGCGGTTGAACATTTCTTCCGTCATCCACTTCAGATAGTGAGATTTTCTTACCATTTGCTAGCTTAGAATTCTGTTTTGTGAGCAACTATAGATGATATTTCAAAGCAAGGCATTAGCAGTCAGTCCATACTAGCAATTATTCAACGTAATTTAATGTTTATAACTATTTAACATTTATGGCATCTTAGAAGATAAAGGTGAAAAGATGTTAGGCGAGGTAGAAAACCAAATTTGGCTGTACTTCGTTAAGCTTAGATTGACATGCAGAAAGTTGAAAATAAAAACTGACACCTGAAAAGTTAGATTTGCTTGTTTCGTTTAAGTAAAGCAAAGAAAGACTATCCACCTAAGTTGCCTCTTAGTTTTGATTCCCCAGGCTCTTCTAATTTCATTAAATTCTCAAGACAGATTTTATGTGAACAAATTTTAAATACTGCTGTTTCATAACGACACTATAGTTACAAATGTCCGTTCCTTGTTTGGCATTCTAACCTTTTCTATTGGTATGTGCATACATTCTTAGCTAATCATCACAATATCTGGGGGCACAATCTGGGTTTGTATACATGAGTCATAAACGTCGTTGAAATTAGTTGCTCCATTAGATGAACCTCTGAGTTCAAACGTCAAAGAAATATTATTCGCAGCGATGCATACTCCAAAGACAATCTGTGGGGCAAAGGAGAGACTTACTGCAGTTATTTGCTCATTTGTGATGCATTGCATTTTATGAAAAACCTGTTGTCTCAATACGTAATTAAGGTATGAATCAAACTGGCTGCCAGATGCATGAGGTGATGCTCTTCCGTTTTCAGACACTCGAAGATTAAGCGCTTTTAATCGCAAAAATTGAGAAAACTGTACTATCAAAATGGAATGAACGCTACTACCGGAATTGCGTAGGCGGAATGCACTCAATGACATCGTTTGGATGCAAGATGGTGCACCTCCACATATAGCGAGGTTTGTTAGCAAAGGGTTCTGGAACAGCATTTTGGTAATCGCATCCTCTCACAGCATTATTCTTTTCCCTGGCCTCCGCGATCCCCCGATCTGACGCCCATGGATTTCTGGTTTTGGGGATATCTGAAATCCATCTTTACCTGTGCAGTCCGCAGACTTCGTTGGATTTAAAAGCTTCTATACCGCGTGATATTGGAAACATCCCTCATGCCATGTTGCGTTCAGCGGTATTGTCCACCGTCTCCCGATGCAATGCATACTTGTTTGTGATGGCACCCATGTGGAAAAGGTTTGATCTAAATAAAGATATTTTTTGTCAGGTATGTGTTGTCATCAGTGATAGATGTCTCGTCTCTGTCATATGCAAATTATCTGCTTGCGCCCAGATCGTGTTTCAGAAATCTTTACTGTGTATGCATAACGCGCCAGTTTTTGGACATATTGGTACTTTTCGAACGCTGTTTAAGGTTTTCGCATGCACTGAACATTTTGAGAACGGAAAATTGACGCTGCCATTCGACATTTTCGAGTTTCTGTAACTATAACCGTAACCGTGAGCGCTCCTGTGTTGCCGTTCACAGAATCTCAAGCGTATACCTCCGAATGACTAGATTTGCAATCCCATCTCGATCGGTTAACCGGAACGGACGCTAGAAGTGAAGATGTTGACAAAGGTTCTTTATGAACATCCTGTATATATATAATAACACCTATTTATCTCTCACCTTTTTCGAAAATATATGGAACTTAGTGCACTTACTTTGCAATCATTCCTCGAAGCAGAATGATTTCTCAATGACTTCTAAATTTTATATTTCTCTAACATTTGTTGAATTACTTTGCTTTATTGAATTCTGAGGTTAACTGTACTCGCTGAAGACTGGTTTGAAGATATTGTTCTCCATATCTCAACTTTCCAACTTCAGAGTGAAGACTTACTTCGTGTAATTCAGAATGAAGACTTCGAGCCTTGAACAAAAAATTCCAGTTCTTTGTACAAGGTGCTTGGAAAATAAAAACGCTCTCAGTATAAATATTTTTCAGTTATTAAGTTAGTCATTCGATTTATTTCGGGTAATAAAAACCAGCTTTGTCCTATAAGGTATTTTCTCCCTCCTTCCAGCATATCGTCGTGGTGAAACGGTGGCACACTCGACGCGTTTTCAACAGGTCCAGGTTCTAGTGCCTGCGAGGGCATTGCATATCTTTCATAATCTTCCAAAAAGCCTGATTACATTACAATGGCACCCGAACTAAAAGGTGGTGAACAATAATTCGTCACCACCACGATTTGGCATTTGGGTTCCCTAATCCCCAAATCCCTTTAAAACTTAGAGTTTATAAGGTTAATTAGTTAGTTCTAAGGCCTGGCCCCCAGCCCACTTAGGAGGCGAAACCTGCCGTATGGCTAAAGGGGTACTTTCTGATTCCTTTCAACATGCCTTCGTGATGTAACGGTAGCACACTCGCCCCGTAGCCGAAAAGTCCAAGTTCGAGTACCGGCGATGGCATTGCACATCTTTCACAAGTCTTGATTCAAAAGCCCTCGCCAGAATTCGAACTTCTGCTAGCCGGACGTGCTTCCAATTGCCACACGAAAACTAGCAGTAAAGAAGTAGAAAACGTTCATGTATGTTACTGTTCTTTATGTCACTTTCTTCACAGATATAACCTGTTCACAACTCTTGGATTACGTTGGCACTGGAAATATATTAATATGTCTCTTAGAGACTCTACATGTTTCAAATAAAATACTGCTACATGATCGAAACAGTGTAATGTGGGTTATATATTTGGTCTGCTACTCTTGATCTTTTATTCATTGGTGAAATATTGATTAACAAACTTTGCTTTTCCATTTTCCACGATTATTTTCTATCTACCTGCATTATATAAAATCATCTCTAAGACTGCCTGTTACAAGAACATCTAATAACTGTATGGCACTTGCGGATGTGATTCCTCGAGAGAGTTTGATCTCTAAAAATTTATGACCTAACTTCTTCCTGGATCTTACTTCAATTGACTCTTTCCTATGAATTTGGGAAGGGGCAATAAACCCTGTAGGGGAACATGATAGCACATGTAAATGAAACACATCACAAAATGATCTATAGAATATGTGTGTATGGAAGGCAAGAACATAGGCTTACAATACAGAGTCGCAGATAACACTTTACACATCTTTTATAAGTGTCTAGCATACATGCACAATGAGTTTCCAAACACATTGCGTAAGGTAAGGGCGCAGGAGAATGAAATTCTGAAACTTCATAAACTTTGCTCGTGCTGGAACGTTTCAACTAGATATAAATGAAAGATGTTAGCTGGGGGATGCTTTTCTAAATGTTAAACCACACGATACATACATTAATAACTGTAATTTTTTGTACGTAGACAATGGCAACATACAAACGTTTTAATATTAGAGTTTGAAGAGACAGTAGTCATGCCTATGGGGCAAATAAATTGAAATCTATGAAATATTATTCAATAATAGAAGCTTTATGACTCAAATTCCCTAAACGACTCTTTCTAATTTTCCGTTTAATTATATTATGCCATAACTTATCTTCGACCATTTACAGATGATGTATACTAAAATCCTCATCTAATTTATAATATGTCTGGACATGTGAATAGCCCATTATCGAAAGCATCTCGAATAAATAAGCCAGGAACATCATTGGAAGAACGGAAAAGACAATCTTCCAGACGCTATTCTCTTTTCCTCCTTCAATTCCGGAATTCCGGGAGTCGGGAAGAAGCACTCAAAACTCCAATAACGTGGGACTTCGCATAGTTGGAAAATAGTTCTCGGAAATTCTTGACCGAGATCTTTCCTTTCCGGATGACCATTGCTCAGTTTGAGTGATGGACGAAGAAATATTAAAGAGCACAGCGCTTGTCTTAAAGAGAAAATGCTGTTTGATGCGGAGAAGTAGGATTCTTAATTATCCCTGTAAGACTTTTAATTTGTTACTTGTTAATTACTTATTCATTTTAACGCAGTTAAATATACGTATATCAAAGCTGATATGAATTTCGCCATTGAAAGAATTACTGTAATTACTCTTGTTATATAAGTACAGCTTTTGTCTCAATTAAATTGTCACTAGGTATGCAATCCTCGAAATGTATACTGAAATAAAATTGGCACAATTGTAAACAAGGAATAGAGTTCACAGCATCGTATTCTCATTTGACGAAGCTGTAAGGTTGCAGAGACGTTAGGTATTTTTGAAGCAGGAGACGTGAAATATATGCAGTGCTCTTGCTGGGACTCGAACCTGGAACTCTCGATTATGCGTCGAGTGCGCTACTGTTACAGCTTGAAGGAATTCAGAAAAAATAGAGAACATAACTTATATACTCCCCCTTTTAAAGTGTCATTGGTGATTAGGGAACCCAATCACCAAAACCCTGGTGGGGAGGAATCATCATTCACTACCTTTTTTTTCGGTTCGGGCGCCACTGTAGAGACATTAGTTATTTTTGAAGCAGGAGACGTGAAATATGTGCAATAACCTCTCCGGGACTCGAACCTGGAGCTGTCGAATACGCACACGTGCTAATACGCATACGCACATGTGCTACCGTTACAACCCGGAAGTATGCAGAAAGGCTCCCTCCTTACCATGTGATATTGTACCGCAACTAGAACGCACATCCATCTAGCAATTAAAAGGTCAGAAATTCGAGTTAGGACAAGAGGACTACATTTTTTTCCATGTATCGTGCTCTGTCAAATCTAATGACTCCATGGTATTACCAGAACTAAAAAAACTGGTGGTGGACGATAATTCGTCAGGTTATTGCTTCCCTTCTTGCCACTTATCCCTTAAAAGGGGAAAAATGTAAGCTATTTTCCCTGTTTACCGCGTGCCTTCGGGATGTAATTGAAAGCACTTCCGGCTGACAATCAGAAAATCCAGTGTCCGGAGAGGGCATTGGACATTCTTCCTGCTTCGACAAAGTTAATGACACTACAAAGCTGTGAAGTAATTTTTCAGTGTCATAGAGTGCCCACATGAATACTATTACACTTATTGATTACGATGTGTTCCTAAATAAGCAATTCTGCATATAATAATTTAATCATATTTATTAAGTTTGTTCCGAAAGGAAAATGTATTTTAGAAGGCTCCTTTTCGTTTTCGTCTTACTAATTTTCGCAGTGTTTACCCTGTTTATATATTATACCATCCTTAATTTATGATCAGTATAGTACAAGGTGATATTATAGATATGGGGCATTTCACTTTCGCTATATTTTAATTTCATTCTGTAATTTTATTTTATGTGCGTAAGTCTAAAAACCCTAATAAATTTCTGTCACAAAAGGCTACTAATCAATAAAGTGCCGAAAAGCGAAGATTACTATTACGCAGATTTAGTTAAAGGCATTAAGATATAAAAAATAATTTTTATAGTTAGCTTAATTTCTTAGTTAAACACGAATAAAAAATCTGATGTATACACCATATGACTTCCTTTTAAGGAATATTAAATTACGCGCATTTTTCTTGCATTTCATTTAAAATTACTGGGTTGAACTAAATCTACTCCGTCGATAGCGTATAAACCACAATAGAACAAATGCATTCTTTAAAATTCACTATATTTGTTTACGACAGCGACACTCTGGCGATAGGTTCACTTAAGAGAGATACATCTGATTCATTTTATAACTCAGAATGCACAAAAATTATATCACCTGAAGAATTCACTAATCGTTGCCACATGTTCTATTCAAGTACTGTAATAAATTTAAAATAATGTTTAAAAGAAAACAGTTTTCAGACGATTCAGTATTTCTCATTCAATTAATTCAGTTCTCAGATCGTGACAAGAAAAAAATACACAAAAGCTCAAAATATCTACTATATTAAAACTTGCGAAGTAAATCTTAAACACTTATTTCCTCGAATAAATTCTAGAATGGATTAAGCAATATTAAAACAAAGGGTTATATTTATTTTTGCGCAGCTTAGTTTCTCTAGACTGGCAACAAATCTACAATTCTGCTAAGTTTGAATGTAAACAACTATGGCTGCTAGGATAACAATAATTAGGCTTAGCGGCAGTTAAACAACTTTTAAATTGTTGATAATTCTACAAATATTGCATGCAGATTTACTAAAAGCAAAATCCATTAACCGGAAGATAAGAACAACATAATTCAATCATTTTTAAAACAAAAAATGCGTAATTTACAAACTTATAAGGCTAAATAAACTGAACTCACCGAGTAACAGAGTAGATACATATATATACATATATTTATATATTTTTGGTGAGGCCGATTGCAACCAAAATGGGAGGTTCACATTTGCATGTTATAAGAGTCCAATATACAAAAGTTCAAAGTTCTGAGGCTACTCGTTTTTGAGTTATGCGAGGTACGTACATATACATGTACGCCTATGCGTACGTACGTACATATACATGTACGTATACATATACATATACGTATACATATACATATACGTATACATATACATATACATGTACGTACGTACGCAAAGGCGCAAAAAATGTCTTCAGAATACATTTTAAATCTGTTTTATAATTTTTTGTGTGAAAAAGAGCCCATTATTCTGTCCTTACATACGCATGTCACGCAAAAACATTTTTAAATTGCATTCGAAATTCCCATTTCGTTGAAATATGATACCCGAAATTTTTTGCGATTACAATACTTCCTTTGCATTTCTTACAAGTAAATAAAAATCGTGAACCAATGGCAGATTTTAACTGAAAATTGTCGAATATAAACTTAAGTGAATCAGATACTCCAAGAACTATGCAGTTATGATCTGGACTTGGACGACAAACTTCCATCCTCACTGGATCACCTGTGATAATTGTAGTGCACTTAAGTTGAAGATCTTCTGATTCCTAGAAAATAATTTCCATATTTGAATTGTAAATTTATTTCATCTGAAATTCATTCCTTTTCAAATTTATCTCTTTCAGGCTATGGAACAGTGCTGTATTTGAGAGCTATATCAGCAGATGGGAGCATAAGTACTAATTTTGTTTGTTCTAAGAGTTGTGTAGCTCCTTTAAAAGATTTTACATTACCAAAATTCAAATTAATCGAAGCTTTATTATCCATAAGATTAGCTCATCAAGTAAGTAGATGTCTTGAATTTAATATATTTAATTATTATTGGACAGTTTCGATGATTACATTATTTTGGATTAAGGCCAATCTAGAAATACAAAATCTCCATAAAAAATAGGATAAAAAATTCAATTTTTGTCAGATATCAATTATTGGGCTAATTATCCCAGAAAAGACAATCCTTCGGACATTCTGACTAGAGGAGTTTCCCCAGCAAATTCAGTTAGGAAGCAACTTTGGTGGCCCAGTTAACTGTGGCTAAGCCAACCAACTGAATTCTGTAATAATTCTGTAAAATACGAATAATTCCAACTATTAAAGGAGGTCTTATAACCTAAAGAAGTAAACGTAATAAAAAGAAAATGAAAAGAATAATGTAAAAAGAAAATATATAAGAAAAAGCTATAAAAAGCTATAAAAAGAATTTGAAATAGCAATGCAAAATAAGTATTTGGTAGAAAATTTTAAATATCTTTTAGATTTAAAGGAATGTAAGTGTTTGTTAAAAATTCTAAGAATAACTACACTAGTTCTTAGAACTAGAAACGTTAGTTCTGCGAATAACTGCACTAGTTAGTAAACTTCGAAAATAGAAAACGTTTACAGGTCCTCTCGTAGCAGAACGACCTCAAATGTCAGATGTAGACTGGATAAAACACGAAAAGCACCGAATTTAAATTAGAATTACAGAACATCGAAAACGGTAAGTTGATTCCTAAGGAATCTCCGCTTTTGATTTTAACCCCATTTCTCGATGGTAGTGGGATGTTTACCATCACAGGAAGTTTAGAAGCAGCAGCATTTACAAAGGATAAGGTTAACCCTCTACGTCTTCCTAAGCACCCTAAATTTACAGAGTTAAATACTATTCGAGAGCGTAACAAAAATTTTAATCGTGGTGTGACATTTACGCTCGCCAAAATTAGGTATAGATTTTGGATTCCACGAGGTAGACAAACTTTAACAAGAGAATTAGGGAAATCCTTAACTCATCGAAAGTATAGTTTGAAACCCACTAAACAAACAACTAGCCAATTATCTCACAACATAATTACAGAAAACCCTCTTTTCATTGTAACTGGCATTGATTTTCCCGCCCAGTGTTAATAAAATCAGGAAAAGGTACACCTCAAAAGGCTTACATAGAATTGTTTACATGCAGCATGATTAGAGTTCTTTACATTGAGGTAATCACTTAAGTGTTAGAAAAAGTTTCATTTTTGTCATTGAGGAGATTTTTGGCTAGGAAAGGAAAGTGTAAAGTTATCATTTCCGACAACGCTAAGAGCTTCAGAACCACTAATGAAATTATTTGACAAAAATATAGGGAGATACAAAATTAAAAGATTTCATATCAAATAAACGGCATAAGGTGGCCAGTATATTGCCCCTCAAGCGCCTTGTTCGGGTGGGTTTCATGAAAAGCTTATGAAAAGCAACAAAGAACCCTTAAAAAATCTCGCAAGGGCTCTTCTTGACTTTGAGAGAATTATGATTATGCTTTTTGAACTGAGCTTTCTGAACTGAGCTACTTTTGAATCACAAACCTATTACACATGTCCATCATGAATGAGACACAAGCACTGACATCTGCCTATTTCTTATTTTCAGGGCGAGACAACAATTCTTATCCTGTATATTAAGCTGATCGTTTCAGGAATGAATCATATAACAGGCAGATTTTAATTAGGAGAAAACTGTATCAGACTAACCTTTTGAAAGAAATCTGAAAAAACCTGAAGGTGAATTACCTCCTAGAATTGAGTATCTGAGCACAGTTTTCTGATTCCATCTGATTAAAGGAATCTTAAAAAGGTGAGGTTGTACCGCTGGAGGGGTTGATGAAATCAGAATTATATTAGCATGTTGGAATTATAGAGGTAGAGATGGGTATGTGGGTTCATGTTTGATTGGTACTTCTCATGGACATTATCGAAGACTAATTCAGTTTATCTATCTTTTTGAAATATGAGGTGCGACGTAGATATACCTCCTCGTGGTGAACCCTGGAAACGTTTTGCGGCTTAGTGATCTACAATTTTGGCATGCGGCCTTCCCACTCTTCGTCTTGAAACTTAATTCTTCTACGGTGCTCCTACGGTGAAACGTGAGTGAAGTTTCCCAGTTCAAGAAGATATAGATTCAGCAATCTTTACAAAAGTTTAATATCGATATTTTTGCAATCATAGAGGCTAAATGAATGAAGACTTTGTGAAGTTCTATCCATTTTCAGGTATACATTGTACATGATTCCAAAATACAGGCAAATTGCTACCGGCATAAATCTATGGGAGGGAGTATTGATAAAAGTGAAATTCTAAGTATTTAACTATGGAAGAATGAGACCCTTTCCAAGATCTTTGCCCTCTATATCCCTCTTAATAGCAAGCCAGACTTGAGTAAAACTTGCTGTTGAGTGAGACTTGTCCAATCTTGAGCTATCTCGAAACACAATTATTATTCGCGACATGAATCACTCAAGAAGATGGGGTTATAAGCAACTAAATGCTGCTGGATTAGAATTTAAAGATCTCCTAAATTCCAGTTCTTTTGAGCTTATTTTTAAACCCGATGACCCATCTACTTACACTCATTATAACGGCTCGGATAGTTCACCAGGCTTGATATGTATATCATCTTACATTTGTGCTTTCACTGAAAGGAGGATTCTGGAGGATCTAGGTTCAGGACACAGGCATGTCATGGCCTCTATTAATGTCCACCATCCAGCAGGCCGATTTAAGTCTATTTTAAAGAAATCCTGGAATTTTAAAAAAGCAAATTGGATCTAATTTGAGGAAATGACCGAAAGAGAACTCGGGGAGGCGAATATTGATCATTAACTTCCTATGGAAAAGCTACTAACTTTAAAAGGCAATTTTGTTTAGTGCAAAGGCAAGCATACCACGCGGCAGAGGCAATAAGTGCTACTGACCCCCCAAATTGGAGGAATATAAAAAGAAACAGGACCGTCTTAGAAGAAAAGCTGAGAAGGCAATCTGATGTTGATGCATGACAGAAGCAGACTATCTTGGTAAAAAGAAAGCTATACTACAAGCTAACGTCAATCATTTAATATTTTATTTCACACATTGATTATAAATAGGATAGCTTAAAAATATTTTAGTTTATTCCCAACACCCAAAATCGTAAACCCTCGTGTAAAAAGAATCAGATTTCCGTTGGAAATAAATTACTGTCTTCGGAAAAATCCATTGCAAACGCTTTTGAACAGTCCTGTTCTCGGTTCCAGCAAAAGGGAAAATATGTAAGAGAAATGTCAAAGATGATTAATGTTGAATGGAAAAGGTTAATCAAAATGCATATTGCTATGGAAGAACTTAAGTGAGAGGTTATCTTTGATGCTCCCTTTAGTACACAAGAACTGGAACTCGCACTTACACGTCTTAAAATGAAGATTATATCCATACAGAGTTTCTTATCCATTTGGGCAGTGAGGCAAGAAAAACAGTATTGAATATTTTTAATCAAGTATGGGAGACAGTCAGATTCCGACACATTGGCGAGGAGCTCTTATTATTCTAGTCCTAAAGAGAAATAAGAATCCCAGGCAACTGAATAGCTACAGGCCCATTTTGCTTACGAGTATTTTGGGTAAATCTATGGAGACTTGTGGTAAACCTTTTGAAGTGATATCTTGAGGAATATAATATTTTAGATGTAGAACAGACTGGTTTCCATAGGAATAGGTCGACAAGATGACAAAATTTATCCAGTTTATTAAGGGTACTTTAGATGACAGAAACATTTTGACAGCTGTTTATGTTGAGTTTAAGGGCGCTTATGATTCTGTCTGGACATAAGAGCTCTACAAGAAGCTCCTGAGTATTGGCATTTCATCAAAATTATTTAATTGGATTAGGTCTTTCACAAGCCAGTGGACATGCAGCGTGAAGTTTGAAGATTCTCTCTCCAAATGTTTTAATTTACAAACTGGGCTTCCTCAGGGAGCAATTAGTAGCTGCACCTTATTTAGTATATATATCAACGATCTAATTTCTTCTCATATCCATGATCTAGTTTCTTGTCTTAAATCAAAACCTGGTATTAATTGTCTACTATTTGCTGATTTGGACCGAGGTTTCAAAACATGGTGAAAAAAACTTTATTGAAAGCCAATTAAATAAGGCCCTGAAGGTTCTCTCGAATTAGTGTGAAGAAATTAATATGACTGTAAATTTGGAAAAGACAGCTTCACAGTGTTTTTATCTAACCCATGAAATTTTTCACCTAGTTAAAGTCCCAAGATACTTTGATTACCAACACGGACAAATTTACTTATCTGGGAGGGATTTTTGATAATAAACTAAGTTGGAAGCTTCATGCAAATAGACTAGACGCTACATCCTAGTAGACTTAAGCGATAGATCCTACTAGATTTAAGGATCTAGCAGAATGTATCTGGGGGGTGTGCTCGGTCCACTCTTAACATTGCATTTAATACTTATATCCTGCCTTTAATGACGTGTTGTTGTGAAGCTCTCAACACTGCTCCACAATCGGTGGTTAATAAACTTGAAGGGATGCAAAACCAAGCTCTTCGCTTGATTACAGAAGCTATGAAATCCACACTTATCAATGCGATGTTATTGTTGACATGAAATAAAATCCTTCCGTGATATTATGAAAATGAGGGCCTTGGTTCTGCATGAAAAAATACTGCGGACGAAGGATCTCTACTGGAGGACTACTTAGTCAAGCGATGGAAATTAAATCTCAGTATGGATTTATTCAAAAAGTCCTGGACATGAAAATAGATCTTGAGATTCCAAGTAATATACAACTAGCCTTGAAAACCAGAAGCCCTTTTGAGGTGATTAATGTTGAAGTAAGGCTATATTATGGAAACCCTTCATAGAAAGAGATATGTTGCACCAAGCGTTTTGAAATGTCTCGCTTTGGAGATCATTGGGGTTAGATATCCGCCTACTCAGTGGCTGCACATTTTTACTGATGGTTCTCAGTTTGATTGTCTGGAGGTTGGGGCTGGTGTGTTTTCGAATCGTTTTTCTGTTTACGTCACTGCAGGATACATTGGTACCTCCTTTGATGGCGAAGTAGTAGCCATCTGTATATCCCCAAAGCAAATATTAGCTATTCATGACAAGTTTGCAAAGGCAGCTATTTTTTCTGATTCTGACGAATCCATTCAATCAATTAGCTTTGTTTAACACCCATTAACACCGGAAATTTTGCAATGTCAAGAATTCCTGAGAACTCTCGCTTTAAAGGGGAAACAATTCATGGGTGGTTGGCCATTGTGGCCTTTGAAGCAATGAACAAGCGGATTTATTTGCAAAAGAGGTGCTAGTTTACTACAGCATCCTAATAGAGCTATTTCTTACTGGAGAATTAAACTGTTTTTTTAAAACGTTTATTTACATCTAATACCTTACGAGATCTTCAGCCTTAGAAGGTTGGAGAATGATAATTCATTCTCTTATTTCCGATAGTCCAAGACGCAATGCAGTTGCGGCTTTCCATCTGTCTACAGCACATGATTGCCTTGGCACTCGCCTGCATTACATAGGCATTTCAAGCGATTCTATGCGATTCTGGAGAAGAAATGGACAGAGACCACCTGTTTCGATGCGGGGTTCTTTGTGGTCTCACAGAAGAGCCGAGATACTGGGAGGCAAGAACGCTGCTTAGGCAATAACTTCGGTCTTTTTGTTCTTAGTTCTATGGTTTGTAACCTCTGTTTATAAGATTTTAGTTCTTTGTAAATTTTTGCCTAGCCAATGGAAATAAAAAATACCCCTCTTACATATGTTCATAACGAAGTAAAAGAGGGACAAACTCTGATATCTGCCTATTTCTTGTTTCCACTGCAGGAAAGCGTTTCTTATCTTGTACATTACGCCGACCTTTTCAGGAATGAATCAACTAACAGGAAGATTTTAATTATAAGGAACTTACATTAGAATGGCCTTTTAAAACGAATCTTAAAAAAGCTGAAGGAGAATTATCTTCTAGAACTGCTGTCTGAGTACAGTTTTCTGAATACTTCTCTTGGAAGGAATCTTAAAATGGTGAGGTTGTACTGGAGGGGTAGACGAAATCAAAATTCTATTAGTATATTGGAATTTTAGATGTAGAGATGGGTATGTGCGTTCATGTTTGACTGGTATTTCTCAAGGGCATTACCGAAGACCAGTTCAGTTGATGTACCTTTTCCAGATCTTAAGGTTTTGTATAATATTCGTTTATGCCATATAGTATTAGTTTGCGATGTTATTTTCAGTTTTGATATTTATTTATGTTGATTTATATTTATATTGATATGCATTATATTTATTTGAACACTCATTATTGGTTTGTAGTATTTGGTGTACTCTTAATATAGCACAGGTAAGGTATGTTGCAGCTTTTCAATACAAGAAGGCTTAGTGGAGCCGACAGAGAATATTCTACATGTTTAAGTTGTATAATAATTATTGCGTTGTTGTGCAGTTGCTGTATTATTGCTATGTATCCTGTTGATGTTTTTCATTAAAATATATAAAGGGAAATGTAATCGCTAAAATTTGTTGTCTCCAAAACAAGACTAACGTTAATAAACTACCGATGTCATATTGCGTTTCATATTCGAACCCTCAACCACGCAATCGCCTTTCGAAATCGAAATATAAATAGAGACCAGCTAGCAAGTGAAATGTGACCACAAACAATTGAAATAAAGATTAAAATTTAATCTGCCTGGGCTTCTAAGTTTGCTCTTCATTATGGATCTACATCTCAAGAACGAAATCAATATTTCTACTATTTCTACATCATCATATATATGCATATACATGCATGCATGCATACTAATCTCTCTCTATATATGCTATATATGCATATCTGTCTATCTATCTATCTATCTCTATATATGGTATTGTAGAAATTAAAAAAAATAATTTTCATTTACAAAAACTAACATACATAAAATGTAATAATTTAATGCGCAGACGAAGGATTCTGGTAGTTTTTATTAGCTTTCGTATTTATCATGACTGAGAAGATAGTAAAGACTGAAGACTGATAGGCTGAGTAGAAAAGGCATGGTGGCTCATTTAACACAATTGAGCTTGAAGTATCACAATCTTTATTTATATCCATGTAAGATGTAACAAAATGCTATTGCTGCTTTAAGAACAATTGGCAACCTCAAAATTAACGATTCTAGATTTTATGCGCTCCCCCTAAATTCACCTGTTCTCCCAAAATTCGAAAATTTTCCATGTTATAATCATCTCTAAAAACCGGATTTCGAATTTCTATCCTGACTATGATTTGAACTCCAGCAAGGACAAGCTACAATATTTTAACGTTATGTAACGTTTATACAACTACCTCTTTACCAATCAAAATAATTGTAAACTAAAACTTTTTTAACTTGGACCTGAAGCTGTATAACTTCCCTCCCTTCTTCCTCTGAGTTGCTACGATCTCTTTCGCCTAAGCCTTCCTCGTGGAAAGACGCTTTGCTGCTATGCTTAATCATCTAAAATGATATCGTACGTTAAAACCCGTGTACATGGAAATTATTGTATTCAACTATGATTAAAAAATATCTTGTCTGCAAAGGATGATTTGATATGTGTAAAAATAAAGATTGTGTTATTTCAGGCTCAACTGCGTTAAATGAATCATCATGTCTTTCCCACTCAGCCCTATCTATAGCCACTACTGTCTTCTCAGTCATGAGGAATATCGAAAAATGCTAAAAAGTTCCAATGTTTTCTTCTACGCAATAAAACGTTACATATATGTATGTGTGTGTAGGAAAAACTACAAATTCATAAATAATAAGAAAGAGATTATATTTGCCTAGTAAAATTATTAAACTGAATTAAAAAGAAGAGAAAGTATAAACGTTTATGACAAAGTAACATGCAAATTGAAGGGAAAAACGTTTTGAAAATTATTTTAGATAATGTTTTAATAAATTAAAAAAAATTAAAAAGTGAATATGCAAATTAATTATTCATAATTTAATGCTCCAAATCGATTCTTCAAGAATTAATGATTTAAAACATTAAAACCTAAAC
>KK115531.1:96167-112837 GCA_000611955.2 Stegodyphus mimosarum
AATTAAAATTAATATAAAAGAGAAAATTAATATAAAAGTAAAAATTAATGTAAAAGTAAAAGAATAAAAAAATATTTCTTTTCAATTATACTTACGCTAACTCTCAAAGAGTCAAGTAATAATCCCGACGCGATTTCTGTCTCGACAACAAAAAGAAAAGAAGAAATACATTTTAAACAAATCAAAATTACAAACAATGCAAAAATGCAATATAATAATTGAATTTTCAACTCGTTAATTTAATGAGAAAAATACAACGGTCAATTTAACTATAAAGTACAAACTTACATAATTGTTTAACTAACAAATTTTTCCAAATGAATAAGAAAAAAATATAATAGAAATGCTTCATAAGAGCCTACAAAGCAAATATTTTAGAAAAAATCTAAAACATTTATATTCCTCTCAAACCTACATCGTAAAGGTGAAAAAGGCGATAAACCTCTCCACAAATTAAAATAAAGCAATATAAAAAGTTACTAGAATTTCTAAGTGAAACAAAAGCGAAGAAAATATGAGATCAAAATTAAAATGGTGCAGTATTTTAGCTTTCAATCTTTGGGCGTGGAAAGTATTGAGCAAGGTTGCTATTTCCTGCGAAAATCATTCAACTGCCGAAATAGTGTAACTATACAATGTACTTTGATCAAAAACCATGCCAAAGTTGTCGAAATAATAACTTCGGCGAGAAATTTGGCGACAAAAAGGAAAAAGCAGTTATATATATATATATATATATATATATATATATATGTGCGAGATATCATTTCAAATTTAGCAAACGTTATTATAGTACTTATGCGCAACACTGAAATCAGAATCTATTTCCAAGTCAAATGGAATTCGTTTTATTTACCCAATTTTATGTGCCATGGCATGGTTTCTGTTGGAGGCTAATAAATATGATAGCATTTGCAATACTAGTTTATTGCAAAGCGAGAATTTTATTTCACTTATGAAATTTTATAATTTTCTCCACCAGAAATATTGCGTTGGAAAAGAGAGGAAATTCGAGGTTATTACCATACTATTGAGCTCAAATATAAAACTCAAAAATGCATTCTCGTCTACTCATTCTTGCGTGAATGCACAAAATTGCCCTCTAATCCATTTTTAAAGCGTTATTCCTTATACAAAACCTAGATTTTTAAATTCACTGAAAGGGGAACACAAAAAGCAAAAACTTTCAATCTCGAGTTATTGCGGAAACTCCCGTTAACGCCAGACTTTCATAAAAGGCTGCAAATTCCATTTCTTTCTTTTTTAACTACTGCATCGACGATAGCCCATCAGCTATTTCCAATAGAAATGCTGCATTTGCCTGGTATTAAAATTGCTCAGATCTGAGAGTAAGGCGGCTGCTTACCGTACAGGTTTTCTTTAAAAAAAGTAGGAATTTTATTTCAGAGTATGTAGGATAGAGGATAATGTAACATTACCTGCGGGGATATTGGCTGAACTAAAAGGATGGTATAAGCAGAAGAAAATATTTTAAAAAAGATTCCTTTGTAATGACTTATCACACTTCTTTCTGTAGTCTCTTGTGGTGTAAGTGTTTAACACTTTCGACTAGCAAATTGAAAAATCTATAGTTCGTATTCCGGCGACGGCAAACGTGAATTTTTCTGTTCTTTACTTTGAAGTCAGTGACGTTAGAATCTGAGAGTGCTGCTCAACAGGGATAGCAGTCAGTGACTCTGACTCAGCGACCAATGTACGCTGGTGTGCAAAAATTAAGGACGAAGTCGAAAAATCAGCATATCAGCTGAACGAAGAGGCAGAGCGGACAGAAAGACCAATCAGGAGATTAAGTAAGGTGATGTACGGTAGCACATGCGCAGATATGCAGGTAGACGTAATGGGGGAGTGTCTGAGTAGTATAAAGCATGTTGTCGGTGTAAGATCAGTATTTCTGGCAAAGAGATTGCACACCGCATAGCAGTTAAAATCACACCGAGTTGCTGCCTCAGCCAGAAATGGCGAATAATCAGTCTGTTAGACGACATCTGGATGCTTTTACCCGAGGTCGAATCATTGGGAAGTTAGAGGAAGGCCGCAGTGTGAAAAGTGTGGCTGCAGAGTTCGGAATTGCTCACAGCATCGTTTCGCGACTTTGGAGACAATTTCAAACTACAGGAACAGCTATCCCGGGGTTTAGTTGTGGTCGTCCACGAGGAACCACACCCGCAGATGACCGGTATATTGCCTTACAGGATCAGAAGAAACAGGCGGCAGACAGCGGGAGAAATCGCTAGATACACGACACAGGCGACTGGACGACCGATATCGCGTTTTACCGTGGCCAGAAGACTGCACGGTGGTGGTCTGTTTGCACGACGCCCTGTACGGTGTGTACCTCTAACGCCTGCCCATCGGAGAAGGTGTTCTTTGTGGTGCCGGGAACACCGGGATTGAAGAGACAATGAATGGGGACGAGTACTCTTTACAGATGAGAGCAGATTTAGTCTGAGTTGCGATTCTAGACACATACACATCTGGACAGAGCGGGGAACACGCAATAACCCCTTCAACATCATCAAAAGGGACTGTTTTGGAGGTCGCGGAGTTCTCGTTCGAGCGGACATAATGCTTGGTAGCCGGACCGACCTTCATATCTCCCAAGGAGGTTCGTCACCTGGGACTGCTATTGTAACGAGGTTCTTCTTCCTTACATGCGTCTTTTCACAAGGGCTATGGGTCCTCAGTTCCTCTTCATGGACGACAACGCTCCACCTCATCGCACAGTTACTGTCGAAGAGCTGTTGGAGAGTGAAGATATTGAACACATGGATTGGTCGGCAAGGTCTCTGGATCTAAATCCCGTCAAGCATGTACGGAACTTACTAGGGAGACCCGTGGCAGCACGTAACTTATCGCCAGTAACGATTCCGAAACTGCGATTGGTGCTACAAGAGGAACGAGCAGCAGTGTCTCAACAGCTCATTAACAACCACATATCCAGCATGCACAAATGATGTGAAACCTGCCTAGCAGTCAGGGGAGATCATATCCCCTATTAAAGACCGGATGTTTCTTGCTGGACACCCATCACAGGGATGTTTCGGCCTTCAGTCGCATTGCGCTCCATGCTACTTTTTCAAAAAAGCTTCTTTTTATCCCTCTGATTTCTCTTTTAGTAAGTGTTGCTTACATTATTCATGTCCTTACGTATTGGGGATCTTACCGTATTAAATGTGTTGATTTGGAAAGCTTTTGTACAAAGTTATATTGAAAAAACCGTCTCGTCCTTAATTTTTGCACACCAGTGTATCTGTTACAGTACTGGTGATCTAGATCACTATCTATATGATTGCACTATCTGTATGACAGTTGTAGCATTATCAACAATTAAAAGTTTAATTGGGTAGTTAAGCCTAACAAAACATCATTTGTTTACATTTGAAACTCAATAGATTAGTGAATTAAGTCAGTTTCTGCACCCCCAATGTCGTTTTGCCGAGGGGGACCAAAAGTAAGCGCTCAGTTTTATGAACCAAATATTATGCCTTCTTGGCCGATGGCCGAATTGCTTTTTGCGTAACTGCTTTTATAAGGTATTTCTTCCGCGTTCTCCGCATGCCTTCGTCGTATAGTGGTCAGCACGCTCACCGCGTATTCGAGGGATCCCTGATTCGGGTCCCGGCGAGAGCATTGCTCATTTTTCCTCTCTCCTCCTTTCAAAAATACCTAATATCTCTACAGTGGCTCCCGAACTAAAAGTTGGTGGATGATGATTCTCCACCGCCATGATGTGGCGATTGGCGCCCCTAATGCCCAGTCTTCCTTTAAAAGGGGGGAGTATATAAGGTATTTCTCCCTTCTTCTTCGTGGTGTAGTGATCAGCACTCTCGTCGCTTATTCGAGAGGTCCGCGGTTCGAGTCCCGGCGAGGGCATTGCCCATTTTTCCTCTCTCCTGCTATCAAAAACGCCTAATGTCTCTGAATTTTAAATGCGTTTTGTGTTTTATGTTTTTCTGTATATTGCAATTTTTGAATTAATAAAGATGTTTTGAATTTTTATGTATTCCTCATTTGTCGCGAAATGAAAATCAATTGAATGAGAAATATTTCTGTAATAAAATCCGAAGAAATAAGTTTAAATGAAATACACCAAAAATGTGTATAATTTAATAAGCCATATAAAGAAGTCCCGTGGTGTGCACATGAGATTGTTTCCTTAAAAGTAGAGATACGAGTTTCTATATTTAATGAAATTGTAGTATTTCATTATATAATTTTTAAACAGTATATATGAGTATTGATAATAAATCATAAACACACCAACCAAACTCACTTTTATTGCGTATCAGCAAAATTAGACTAGATCCTTTTGATAAGACTTGCTTTCTGATAGGTCAGAAAGCTGTAAAAACTAGAGAAGAAGACCAATAACTTTCCGAGACACATAGTTAGGAAATACTTGCCCGTCAGGAAAACCTTCCATAAAAGTGCGGAAGTTCCTTGCGATCCAGCCATCAGGGGGGTGACGATCGCCTATCAATAAAAGGAGATGCTTTAAGGACAGCCAAAACATGGCGATCGTAAGACAGTATGTGTGCCCTACTGGATCTAAAGAGTTTTAATAATAGAAGGGAGAATCCTCACTCTGCCAGATTTTATACTAAGATATTAAAATTTTTGATGTTCAGGAGGCCTTTTCATGCTGCGTGAATTGCATCCAATTAAATTTCAGTGGCAGAAAGGGAAATTTGAAATTGAATTTATTACGCCATAGGAAAGCTGTATAAAATGCGAGTGAATCATATTAAATTATAAGAGTTAACAGTACTGAGTAGTAATAAAACTGAAAAAAAATTAAACGAATACAATTTCCCGAACAGTTAACATTTATTATGCAAGATCTAGAAAGGAATAACTAATTGTATAGCAATTTGCAGTGGTAATATTGTGAACAATGGTCAGGGTTAATTCCTGGTTAATCCGAGATTCTGGTTAATTCAAGATTATTTAAAAAATGGAGGAAAGAAGAATATTCATGTTATAATTAACAGAACCGTTATTAACTTATCTATATTCTCAAGCGCTTCAATTCCGAATATAATATTATTTAGTTATGTAAATTGAATTTGCATTCAAAATGAAAGAAACAGCCAGTAAATAAAGGTAGAATAAATACCGTTAGAAATAAAGAAACTAATTTATAAATGGTATTAAAGAACAATATTATCAGAAGAACTTGAAGAATATCGCTAAAAATGGTGTTCGAAGCAAACTCGTTTAAAGAGATTGTAAGGTTTTAGTTAAACCAACAAAGTTTTATTTTAATTTAAATCTTTCTATCCCTTCTCATTTCAACTTCCCGTTAGAATAAGCGCGCGTTTCAGCTTTATGCTAATTTGAAGTGGAGCCAAGTAGTATTTAAACGAAAGGTAGAAACCTTTCAGTGTGAGAGAGCTTTTAGTCTCAGACCACGGTTACTCTATTCGACGTTCGCCTGACAAGCTAGTATTTAAATTCTAAACCGTAGCGCTTTTACGTGATTACTCATTGAAGTAATGCCAAGTGCGTCATTATTAGTTAAATCTTCCTACGCACTATTTAGTTTAGAGGCCAACCTCGCGTTATAGCTCTGTGAGCAACGACTTTTTAATTTCTAATTAGTTTAAATTATTCGACTGTTCATTTTAGACCCAAGTGCGGTCTCTACTTTCTGTATCCCTCCCGAGTTGGGAAGTGGTTGTAAATAATTGTGGTTTAATAAAAGAGGATTTTAAATCCCTTTAAAGTGCAGTTCTTCTACCACTTAATCACAATATTCTACCACAGAACATAGCTGCATTCAGCTCCCTGTTCCAGATCAGGATTTAAGGAGTTCACGAAGATGTTTGCCAAGAATATGCACCGAACACTCAGTCCTGACAAGATCAGTTAGAATATTTAGTTGCTTTCACAGGCTTTTCCTTTTTTTTCTTTAAATCGATGAAGGTTTAATGCAGACAATAAATAATCCGCTTATAATGAAGGATTTATTAATAGTTTAATTTAATAAAGTCTGAATTATATGCAATTAAAGTACCTACAGTTGCGGATAGAAACAAGTTTAAAATACTATGACATGATATTCTATTCACTACTAATACAATGGTCTCCATCGAAAACATCACGCACGTAAATGTCGCATAGAAAGCAACGCCATAGGAAAACATCCTTGTAAAACACCGTGGGAGAAAAGAATGAAAGGTGAAAACGTTGCAGTTCTAAAATAGCGTCGTATAAAACACCGTGATAGAAAATAAAGCGGTGCAAAACTTTCCCAGCTTTAAATTACCCACCGTATAAAGTATCATGTTGCAAAATAAAGCATTTACAAGTCGTAGACGTATTTCTGGATTTTAAAATTTTAAATGCATGCTCTCATAATGATTTATGAGTGTAAGAAGATGTGACGAATATGTTTCCTCTGTACTAAGTATTTTTGAATAAACTGACAAATATTTGCTGGAATCGTAAGAAGGAATCTCGAGCATTCAAAACCTGAAAATGTGTAGAAATTAAAGCTATGTATAGCAGGTAAGAGAATTTTAAATTTAAGCAGGAAACTATCAAAATTCGTTACTTAATTAATCTCTTTTATGAAGTTGCATTAGTAGTTTTTATAGAAAAATATAGCATAAAAAAGATTACTTAGAAATTAGAAAAGACGAGAAATTAGATACTAGAAATTAGAAATTAGAAATTGATTAAAAATTAGGAAAAGGAAGGTGAATAACTGCATGGGGTTTCCTATATTAAAATTATTTCATTAATTTGAGTATTCTATGATGTTATCATTATGTGACGATTTATATGTGCTTTATTTTTACCAGGATGTTTTATGCAAAGATATTGTTGCGTTTTACGGGTTCGTGGATTTGAGAGTATCCGATGAAAACACGATGCAGAACAATAAAAAGCACAATTTATTTAGAAGAATCACTATTTACAGCACAGTTCCAAAATTACCTTTACAAGCGTCGAAAATCTACAATAAATACGCTGAAACAATCAGCAACACAGCTTCAGGCTGTAACTGTAAAGGTAGCTTCACGGCAACACTAAACTTATAATAAACACCGTGGAACAATCACCAATACACTGTCAAGCTATACTGTAAAGGTAGCTTCACGGCAAAGCACTATCTCCATCGCTTTCCGTTCACCAAAACTACGCGTAGCTTAGCACTCACAGTAAGAAGCTATTCTCACAATGCTCACAATTAATCACACTTAATCACACTCTCTCACTCTCAGAAACGCAAGGGTTTATATAGCTTTTCATTAGGTTCCACAGGTTTCGAGAAATATCTCGACAGGAAATTATTCTAGAAGCTTCCCGATTGGACCATGGGATATCGCCCATTTAGATGGGCGATAAAGTCGCCAATCTGGCAACTTTATCATACACTACTTTATGGCAACCCTAGTGCTATGCCGGAAAGCTTACATACAGGCGCAACCGCCGAATTTTTTGCAACAATATCTTAAAATTGCAAAGTTTTTGAGCTAGTTAATTGTCCACGACGATGTTTTAGAACTGCGATGTTTTCATTAGCTTTCTTTCTGTCATATATTTGTTAAGGCGCTGGTTTCTTCTCGAATTGTTTTCTTCACGATGTTTTCTTTCGCGATGTTTTGGCCTGCAATTGTTACGACACGTATTTTACTTTCCTTTTTCTTCTTCATTTTTACCTCCTGCCAACCTATATTCACAGGAAAGGGAGGCAAAGTTTCTGGCCCGATTTTTACTGATTGTGTACGAATTATGGCCCTACAACAAGTTTTTACTATTTTTAAAATGATCTCTGTTTGCTGTGCGTGATGATTTTTCGTCCACTAAGACTCTTACATAAAACTACTGTTTCCGTTATTTTTTCGACATTCGTATAAATTGATTAGATTTTGGATAAAACTGGACAACCGGAAGTGGCACTTTACTGGAAGCGCATAACAATTTTCAGTGAAAAATACATTAGAATATAACTCAAAGCTTTTCGTTTTTAACATTTAAGCCTTTTTCGTCAACAGGAACAACATACTAGATTACGACTAAAACTGATAAATTGTTTAAACTGAACTAAACTGATTTGATTTACTTGAAGCTCTTAGCGGATTAACTTTAAAAATATCGTATGGTAATAATGCAAAACTTCCTAAATTTGTTATTTAAAAGTTGCTTATGCATATATGATGCATATGAAATCAGTATTGAGAGCAACATGTTAGAATTTGACCATATACGATAAAACAGAAAGAGGTACTTTACTTACAACACTTAACAGATTTTCATGAGAAAAAACAGAATTTCTATAATAGAATTTAGTCCAAAATAATGCAGCACATATTAAGTAAGATATTGGAATTCTTCGCTCCGCGAACTAATTCCCACTTCGCATCCTCACCCCTGCAAAACTAGGGCCGGGGTTCAACCTCTTTCACAGAACATTGTAGGCATCGGCGCAAAGCACCTGCATACACAGGGCGCCTCTGGTTGTCGATTTGCTACCTACCAATCACAGTGGGCCATTACCCAGCATACGCGGGACCTGTCCCCGGCCTACTAGAACCACACTACTCTAAGACTTGCCGGACTCCGCGTCAGTTACCTTTCCGGAGCCCCCAGAACCACTAGGTTCATAAATTGTATACCCCAGGGCCCGAGACAGCTTAGGTACAGATCCTAGCCAGTAACTTCGTAGAGTTCTCTACGTCGACCCCCCCGGGGGAGAGACACATATTAAAGACATTTCTATTACATCTAGATATGGCAATTACTTAAATCAAATCGTAGAAGAGATCGATTTTTATAACGGTTTTATTCCTATTACAGAACTTCCAAATTCTGGTAAATGAACAGAGTTACCAGAGTTGCTGCTGTGACTTACCTCACTTGTCTGACATTAACATAGAACAAGTTCACAGTGCAAGATTGCACCTGTCACTGGCAAGAGCCTTAAGCACCATAGCAACCACATGCTACCAGTAAATGCACTTGTTATGCTCTTGCAATATTGATGATGACAAAACTCTAGGAAAAATAATAAATTCAAAAACACCTACGGCTTTACTTCTCAGTGACCTCAGAACGCACGGTAGTCACACAGTAATTCCAAAAACTAACAAGTACTGTTTACTGATATCCGAATATCATGGATATACGAGCAGATAAAATGAATTTAGATTCGTTCATACTATTTAAAAAACATAGAAGAACATTAAATCATGGAATTCATTTCAAAGTATTTATTTATATATATAGCAAATACTTAAATATGTCGTTCCGACGGACGATATACTGGTTAATAACGCTGATTCCCATAACGATGGGCTCAGCTGCGAATCTAGGAAAAGACATTGATATTTGTAAATGTATAGTATCTGTGTGGAACGAAGAAACTAAAAATATACGGCTAGCCGTAAAAGTTTTCTCAAACTTCTGCAACCTGTTTTGTAACTACGAAATAGGGGTCTTCTGGTGTTTAACACACATCCTTATGAATGCCATTTTCCGATATATGTTTCGAACAGCATTTTGTAATCACAGCATGTAATTTAATTTAGGCGATCTTTAGTGGTAATACGAAACAAAGTTTGGCAATTTGAAAAATTTGGCTACGAAAAAGGTTTAATTTATATATACATACATGAAATTTGTTGTTACTTCAAATAATAACGTCATTTATAATGGTATTATAACGCCTTCAACATTAACAGAAAATGCCATTTATATTTACTGTTTATTACATCGCTCTTGAATGTCAGACCAAAGTTGCCAAGTTATCAAATTATAACACGGGACACGCGGAAAGTGGTTAGATGAGCCACGTGCCTCGCCTTCTATGATGTCGGATTGTGAAAGTGCAGTGGAGCCTGCTATTTGGAACTAACACAATGGATGTCGAAGGATCTGGGAATTTATACTGTGCTGTTCAGCTGCGAGTTGACTATTGATTACGAGTTGCCTAATGAATGAGATGTTGTTAAGAAGACATGTTGGGTTATATCAGATGCTTAATGCTCCATGGACCTTTTATCCACAAATATCCATAATATAATTGACACTTTGTAAATTATTATTTGCTCACCCAAAGGCGAAATAGTATTTGAGCTTCTCTCGTGGAGTCTTCGAAGCTTAGATGTCGTCTTTACGATGTTATTGTACGGTCCTTATGCAAACAAAATTCGATGAAGATCAGAACACCTAGTTCTATGTAAGAAAGGAGAATTAAGCATAAAAATTTAACAATTCTTATGGATATAAGATTCTAAATAAAAAACATAGGGGATGTGTACACGGAATCTATCAGGGAAAACTCCCCAAAATGAAGTGAAAATAAAGAAAAAAAATTGAAATGTGTACCATTTGTTATTCCTCAATATAGAATTGTGCTGTATTTTATGTTAATTATCCAGTTATTGTGATTCAAGCTTTCCGTGATCATTTTCCGTGAACGTCTAAGAACATTCGGCATTTTTAAAGAACAACGAGAATTTGAAATTTATGATTAGAGAGTTCATTAGAAAAGTTGATGGTAAAAGATGAAGGATATCGGATATTCGAACTTCATCCTGGGATATTTTTGGTCAAGTTGTAAGGTTTTAGTTTAAACTAACAAAGTTTTATTTTAATTTCCCCTTTCCTATGTGTTCTCATTTCAACTTTCCGTTAGAATAAGCGCGACGCGCGTTTCAGCTTTATGCTAATATGAAGTGGAGCCAAGTTTCTATTTAAGCGATAGGTAGGAACTTCTCAGTGTGAGAGAGCTTTTAGTCTCAACTGCTACTCTGTTCGACGTTTGCCTGACTGGCTAGTAATTAAATTCTAAGCCTTAGTGCTGTTACGCAATTACTTATTGAAGTAATTCTAAGTGCGTTAGTATTAGTTAAATCTTGCTACGCACCCTTTAGCATAGAGGCCAACCTCGCGTTTATTATAGCTCTGTGAGCAACGAGTACTTAAATTTCTAATTAGCTTTAGTTAAAATTATCTGATTGTTCAGTTTAGACCCAAGTGCGGTCATTATTTTCTGTATCCCTCCCGAGTTGGGAAGTGGCTGTATATAATTGTGGTTTAATAAAAGATGCTTTTAAATCCTTCTGAAGTGCAGTTCTTCTACCTTTTAACCACAGTTTCCTACCACAGAACATAGCTGCATTCAGCTCAATGTTCAAGATCAGGACTTAAAGTATTTCACGAAGATGTTCGCCAAGGATATGCACCGAACACTCAGTCCTGACAAAGTATGGTTTTGAACTTTGGTAGGCAAACTTTAAAAAAAAAACAAATATTCCATCCTATTAAATCCTTTCAAAAAATCAATTAGAGCAATTTTCAATAGCTTTAAGAATGTTATCGAAAAGATGGAGTTACCGAAGGACCCTTAAGAAGGAAACAAGGAAAAAAATCCATGTATTTTATACATACAGGCTTGCTCGATTAAATGTGTTTTAAATTGCCACACGTCTGTGGTTTTACAGTAATAAATAACCATTCTGAAATTAAAAAGAAATTAATTCGTACGCGTACGCTCTGCATAAAAGCGTTAGTTAACACGTCTTCTTTTAAGACACTAAGAACTTTTTTTTCCACAACCCGGTCCTTTAATGCATAAAAGTTTTGCCAAAACTTGATTGGAGCAAACAATGTAAAAGATTATTTTAATGACGATATAAAAATACCCTGTAATACATAAAACTTCTGAATTTTAGCTTTTTTACAGATAGAAAATTCAACTGCAGGTTTTTCCATATCCGTGATTTTCTGATACAAAAGATACGAATCCAGTATTTGTATTCAGGGATGTAGTTGTACGCTTGTTTTTAGCGATGTCTTTAAATATCCGCAAAAACATTATTTAATTATACTTGGCATAATTTTATAATCTAAGGTTGATTTTCTTTACTGCAATAAGTTACCTTGTGGAGTCATTAGGTTATTTTGAAGCAGGAGATGTTAAAAATGTGCACTGTCCTTGTAATGTATTTTATGTTAATTATCTAGTTATTGTGATTCAAGCTTTTAGTATAACTCTAGAGACTTTAGGATTTATTTGGAGCAAGAGTTATGAAAAAGGAGCAATGCGCTCGCCGGGAATCGAACCACGAAGCTGTCGAATACGCGCCGAGCGTGCTGACCGCTACACCACGAAGGCATGCTAAGAAGGCGGGAAAAGTACGTTATAGACTCCCCCTTTTAAAGGGCGACGGGGATTAGAGGATCAAAACCGCTAAAACAACCTTATATTTGGCGTACATTTACCAAAACACTCAATCGATTTCGAGGGCAGCTACAGGTCCCTCCTCATCAGGAGAATGAAATTTCTAGAAATGGAGGACAAAATGGCCAAATCCTGGTGGTGGAGAATCATCATCCAACTTTTTATTTTGGGAGTCACTGAAGGCACATTAGGTTATTTTTAATGCTGAAAGACATGAAAAATGTGCAATTCCTCACCGGAATTCGAACTTGAAGTTCTCGAATACGCGCCGAGTGTGCTATCGTTACACCACAAAGGTACGCAAACAGGATGTACCTTATAACTTTAAAACAATTTTTTTCTTGACATAATTTTTGCACAAGGTCCATATAAAAATTATATTTCATAGATTTGTTAAAAGTGTTCACGTGAACAAGATTTCAAAGCCTTTAATATTACTTTATTTAACTCACTTTTACTTCCAATTACGAAGTATTGTATTGGCGAAAATTTCCAGGTGTCAGATTTCAAAGAAAATATTCATTTTGATCACTATCGCATGCAATTTAACGATGCTTTTCAGTGACAACTGTAAGGAAAAACAGACTAAAAGACTCTTTTTCTTAAAATGGGTTGGAAAAGGATTTAAAAAGAAAAGGATGTTTTTGTGACGTCTGTACGGACATACGTATGTGTGTATGTATCTTGCATAACTCAAAAACGAGTAACCTCATAACTTTGAAATTTTGTATATAGGACTGCTATAAAATGTGCACCTCCTATTTGGGTTGCAATCGGCCGCAACAAAGATATACAAATATATAGATGTATATATCCACTCTGTTACTTGCCTCAGTGAGCTCAGTTTTTTTATTCTTGCGCGTTTTATATTTGTCATTTTTTGCTTTGAAAATAATTGAATTATGTGCATGTATATAATTGAATAATGTGCATGTAATAGTTGCAGAATTACCAACAATTTAAAAGTTGTTCACGTGAGGCTAAACCTATTTTTTTACGATAGCAGGCGTATTTGTCAACATTTGAAACTTATCAGAATAGTGAATTAAGTCTTTTTGCACTTTCAGTGTCCTTTTTCCGAGTGGGACCAACAGGAAACTTTCAGTTTTTGGCAGCGAAAAAGCTGCCTTCTTGCCTTCTAGTCAAATTGCTTGTTTTTGCGTAGAAACTCTAATTTTAATTCTAAAATTGTTTTTTTAATTGTTTTAACTGTATTTAGTGTTTTATATTTTCCGATATATTTCAATTTTTAATAAACATATTTTGAGGTTTTATGTATTTTTGCCTTGTCGCGAAGTGACAACTGAATTAATTGAATGAGAAATATATCTCTAATGATATTCGAGGAAATAAGTTTAAATGAAATGCAGGAAAAAACACGCATAATTTAATATTCCGTACTGGGAAGTCATGTGGTCTGCACATCAGATTTTTTAAACTGGTGTATAATATATCACTAATTATTCAACAAATGTGAATAGTGATGTAATATTTTGAAACAGCTATTTTACATGTATTTCTAAAGGATCGAGTGAACAACGGAGAGCTCGACAATATATTATTAGGGTTATTTAAATTCTGTTTGGCAAAACACCCAGCTATCTTCTTGAAAGATAGAACAAACTGGCCTTAAGGGTGTCTGGAGTTTGGGTTAACGTTGAGACATTAAAGTCAACAGACTGTTATTCTTGTTACACATGCATAAGAGCATAAAATAATGTTAGTTTTCTACCATATATTTTAATATTTTTAGCTTCCTGTCATTAGCAAAGTCATTAGGTGATATGGCTGCTAAAACGTTAAAAATGTACTCTCGGCATTATTCGAACTCCCAGTTTCCCGAATGCGCGTCGAGCGTACTTCTAGTTACAACATGAAAGTTTGCGGAAAGGAATGACAACATTCCTTATATACTCCCCCTTTCCAAGGATGACTGAGGATTAGGAGACACTGTCACCAGATCCTGGTGGTGATGAATTATTATGCACAATTATTTTAGTTCGAGAGCCACTTGTAGAATTTTTTTGATGTCGGGAAATTGGAGAAATCCGCAGTTCCTTCGACGGGATTCGAACTCCGGACCTCCCGAATACACATCGAGTGTGATTTCAGTCACCCCTTGAAGACGTGCGGAAACCACGGAACAAAATACCTTCTAACATGTATAAAAATATGATTCTTGTTCTTAATAAAAATTATAGTGATGTATCTTTGTGGATAAAATTGCCAAACGGTATTTATTCACACATAGTAGCAAGTTATTAACAGGTTAATTCGCTTATTAAGCAAGGAAAATAAGTATATGCCTTGTATTGGAATCCAGAAAATTTCTAGGCACTTTTTAAAAACACTCCATAAAAACATTTGACAGTTTGCCGAGACTGCTATTCATTAAAAACAAAGCATAAGTTTGTGACGTCAAACTATTTTTTCGCGCATTCTTTCGTCCCTTAAAATTGTCCTAAATCATCGCACTATACTCATTCATTTTTGGAAACAGAAAAGAAAAAGCTGGGCTTTCACCGTTGAAAATATATTTTCATCGCATCAATGAACCTAATGCTGGAATTCAATAAATCGAGTCAATTTTTTTCGCCATTTTCTCGCTTGTTTAGCGCGAAACTAGTATTCAAAACATTACTTTTTTCCCTCCCCTTTCAAACTTCTTTCTAACAACGGAATTTTTGTCGCTTCCTAAGCTTTTATATACAATAACAGAGGCAGAAAAAATTACCATGCTCTGGCCGAATAAAAATATTGTAACGTTAAGAATACGTTGCTTTAACGTGAAATTATCGAGCCGCGAAACGTTCGCATTAAGGAAAATAGCGGTGCAAACTTATCAAAGATTGTCTTGCTGAATTTTGATTTAAGCATAGCTTATTAGAATTGCAAATTATCAATATCTGTTTTCCGAAAATAAGGCGTTAAGCTTCTTAAGAAATAGTAAAAATGAACGATAGATATAAATGTAAGTACATATTTTTTTCTTATTAAAAGAATAATTATATCGGTCCGAGAAGATTTCATTCCCTTAAGCTGTTGATTAATTAGCCATAAAGTTTTTGCTTGGTTAAAAAGCTTCAAAGATTGAATTTGTAAGAAAATCAGTTGTCAATTAAGCATTGTAAAGTAGCTATTTACTTCTACGTTTTTGGGCAATTTATAAGGTGAGTTCCCAGCACTGCCCCTACCTGACAGGGAAAGCTGCCATATGGGTATGAGGCGACAGGCCAATCCAACAACAAACGAATATTAAATAAAAAAAAATAACAAAATAAATGGTTAAATAACGGAATATAACAAACTTATTAAACATCTGGTAATAAGTTCAGATCATACAATCACACAAAACGAACATAAGAAACTCAAAAGAATAAACGGGTTGTAAAAAATCATAACACGTAAAGCAGATATATACATTCCAAACAATGAAATCACTATATAGAGGTATCGTTTCCATTTCTGTATTCTTTCCTAAGTTTTAAATCTTATAAGTTTTAGTTTCAATTATTATTATTCAAATTTTCTTTGTATTATAAAAATTCGTCTTAAATTTATAAGTTTACTTCAATCGTAAATGTTTTCAATACGATTTTCTGCTTTTTTTATGTCTCGATAGCAATGTTATTCTTATTCTCATTCACAATTACTTAGAAGGTATCTTATGAGGTAGGGCAACTTATAAGGTGTTTTTGCCCTCCTTCCACAATGCCTTTGTGGTGTAACGGTAGCACATTCAGCTCTTTCGACTCCAAGTTCGAGTCCCGGTGAAGACATTACTCATTTTTCATGTCTCCTGCTTTAAAATAACCTAATGACTTTGCAAACTTTGATCCCGCACAACCGAATTATTCAATAACTGATTATTGGCGAAGCAGAATTTTAATTAACATCCCATTCGCTTAGAAAATTCACATAAGTTATTTAATTCTAAAGATCTAATTCAGAATGACCACTTTTAGTACCTCCGTACTAGATTTAGCTCCTTTATAAATTTTTAATGGTTTAGAAGTTTCAGCATCCGATTTGTTTTTTCATCGTTCCAAGTAATAACAGCATTTGTAGCATGGTTTGGTATAGGTAATTACAGCAAAGCCTCAAGGGCTACCTAGCCTAATGAGAGGGACGCCTTCGCGGAGGACTTTCTAAGGAAGACTGGATCGTATGCTCGTTACACATACGAAAAACCATGAAAACGCCCATGCAGCCAGCCCGTTCGCGAGATTCGAGCCTCAGACCGAACTACCAGTGTTCAGCGACTTTACCGCTCGGCCGCTGGTAGGCCTAAATGTAGCATGAGAGGTTTTTTTAAATGAATTTACACTTTGCCACGAATGCAGTACAAATTGGCATTAAACAAGCCAAATGAGTTTTAAAGGCCTTACAAAATCTCCTAACTAAAGCAAATTTTCCATTCTTTGTAATTTAATTTGTATCATTATATAATTTTATA
>KK115531.1:116528-147610 GCA_000611955.2 Stegodyphus mimosarum
ACATTGAAGGTGAAGAAACTGACTTAATTTACTCTTCTACTGAGTTTAAAATGTAAACAGATGACGGTTCATCAGGCTTAACTCTCCATTAAAACTATAAAATTGTTGATAATTCTACAGCTATTCCATGCAGATTAACTAAAAGTATAAAAACCTTAAACGGAACATAAAAACCACATAATTCTATCACCTTTAAAGCGAAAAATACACAATTTACCGGCATATAAGAATAAAAAAAATTAGCTCACCGAATCAGGTAATAGAGTAGCAATATATATATATATATGTGTGTGTGTGTGTATTTATACGCAAATAGTGCAACCGATTGCAGCGAGAAATGGTGGCGAACAAATACATATTATAGCAGTCTCATATGCGAAATTTCAATATCCTACGGTTGCTCATTCCTGAGTTATGCGAGATACGTACATATTTACGTACGTACAGACATACGACTTTAAAAAACAATCTGTTCTGAATCAGTAATAATATCATTGCTCTGAATCATAAATACATACGTACGTACATCAGGTACAGACATCAGGAAAAATAACCTCTTCTGAATCCATTTTAAATCCATTTTGCAATCCGTTTTGTATCAAAAAGATTATTCTGTCCTTATGTACAGATGTTACACAAAATCATCCTTAAATTGCAATCGATAGAGGTCAAAATAGATATTTTCTTTGAAATATGGTACCCGAAATTTTTTGCGAATACAATACTTCCTTTTTACTTCGTACAAGGAAGTAAAGAGGAAAGATCCAAAGAAAAATAACTTCTTTCAATACTAAATTTATAGAGACATTAGGTATTTTCAAGCAGCAGACATGAAAAATGATTCCCTCGCCGGGACTCGAACCTCGGACATCTCGAATACGCGCCGAGTATGCTGACCATTATACCACGAAGACATGCTATGCGGAAGAAATACCTTATATACTCCCCGTTTTAAAGGGTGACTGTGGATTAGGCAATCCAGTCCTGGCGCTGGAGAATCATCATCCACCCCTTTTTTTAGTTCAGGGGCCACTGTAGAGTCATTAGGTTAGTTAAAAGCAGGAGCAACGAAAATGAGCAATGCTCTCGCCGGGACACGAGCCTCGGACCTCTCGAATATGCACCGAGTTTCTGATTATTACGTCACGAAGGCATGCTAAGGAGGCGGGAAAAATACCTTATAACCTGTTATCATGAAAAAATTTCAAATTCAAGATATATGTGTTAAAACTGACCAAGGTACAACAATTGCACTTTTAACGATAAAAATATTACACTTATTAGTTACTATTAATAAAATTTCTAAATTTATTTAGTCGCTCAAAGAAGAAAAAACAAAAAAGGAAAAAATCGAAAAAAGTAACTTCTTTAAAATACTGAAATGACAATGAACAATTGTTTACTTCTGAGCACAGGGCTGAGACACTAACAGAAATAGATTCTACATGTATTTCATTGGCAACATAACGCATATGATGCCATGTTACATTATTAAATTTATTACGCTCGCGATTGAAACCACTAATTTTTTTCCGATTTTTTAAAAATTTATTTTAAAAATTATTTTAAGTTTTATTAAAGGTAAAAATGTTTAGAATGTTAGCTAAATATGGTTTGGGAAACTCTGTACTAAAAATGCAAGACGGCTAATATTATATATATATATATATTTTGTACGTCCTGCTTTAATCTCGGTTGAAAGGTTTGTAACCAAAAACTGTGACATTTTATGTTTGTGAAGACCCTGACTGTGTTCACGTCGACAAAACTTTGCCCACTAACGCATAACATTATGTCTGAGACTTTATGCACATGTGTGTTTATATTCTCATCGAATTTTTCTTTTCTGATCTCTGCTTTTATCTAAATATTGACACATGACTGAATCTTGAAGATATTTTCGAAGACATCACTGAACTCCTACAGAATTGCTTACCTATACTACCATATCACCTATCGCTCAATTTAGAAAACAAAACTCTCTCGATCAAAGAAAATATTCGCTTTTTATAAACAACCAAAGCATCAGCTGTCGATTTAAGAACCTTTCCTTACATGGAAGCGTTTCCTGCAGTCCAAGGAGAGGGGGACGAGTGAGCCTAAACCGAGAGGGAATTTAAGAATTCCCTGCCTTTCCCTCCCGTACTACGAAGAACTTTGTCGCCGTCAAAATCTAATTTTCATTTCATTGAAAGCATTTCTTCTTCTGGACTTAGCTCGTGGTCGTACCGGAAAAAGTGGTGATTCTTTAGGAATAAAGAAGGAGAGTTTGTTGAAGAAAGTTTAAAAAAAAACAACTTCGACTTGTTGGTGCACCTGCTGCCAATGCGATCAGGTTTTATTCTCTTGTTTTACACGTAATCGAAGTTCAATTTTCCGAGAAAACAGGGAAGTTGAAAAGAAATTCACGATTAAGCCGTCTTGTTAGATTATGTGTGATAGAATTTATAGCAAATTGAAGCAGATTTTTCCGGAAATTTTTTCTTTTACATTTTTAATTTTATATCATTTTTAATAAAGGTCTACGATGGATAGATTATTAGGTAAATGTTGGTAAGCTTTTCCATTATTTTCCTCCAGTGATTAGATATGTGATAACGAAAATTGGATTTTCTTCAATGAATATTTCGAAGAATCAGAATCATAAAAGTAATGATTAATTAACGTATAAATAACGGTATTCGTATAAGTAAATTTTCCCAAAGAAATTTGATGGCAGTCGTATCGTTAGTCCCGGTTTTGTATATCCTTGTAGGGATTTATATTTATTTTACTAACTAGTTATGTTTAAGTTTATACTTTCTTTCCTATAAGCCTTCATTCCCCTAATTGTCAATGCCAGAATATTTAAATTTCGTAGGGCGCAGGAAGGAATACAAATTCTACCAGTGGGAGAAAAAGGTTTAAATACTGACGTCTAGAAGAAAGGAAAAAGAGAGTATGGACAAGCACTGTACCTTTGTAGCATGAGCTTCTGATTCTGCATTTATTTCTAGTTAAAGTAGCGTAACAGCTGTTACTTTTCTGCCACGAGACTTCGACACGGTTTTGGGTAACAGGATTATCTGAGCCCTGGTAAAAATCTCTACCGTTACTTTGCTGCCACGGGACTTCGACGCGGTTTTGGGTAACAGGCTTATCTGACCCCTGGTAAAAAAACTCTACTGTTTCTTAATATCTTTGAATTTTTAGTTTAGTTGAGTTACCGCCCAAGTGAGGTGTAGTTTGTTAGCGTCAAGTCGACGCTTTGTGAATTTTAAAGATTTTTAATAAAGGATTCTTTTAACTTTTCTCCTGCCTGGTTGCTGCACTTACTTCAGCTGTCACTACAAAAGTTTAACTAGGAGATATCACATTCTAGAAGCTTTAAATATTAAACAGTGTATAAGTGTATGTATAAGTGCTTAAGATTTTAGCCTAATAGTTGATATCCGTCAGAACAAGCACTGTAATTACACTTCGATTTTTAAAGTAAGAAAGTATCGCATAAATTATGGCAAAAGAGCAGCCAGCTGCATGTGTTTCACAGTTCTGGAATTCAACAGAAGCTACTTGAGGAAATGGAAGTAGGATTTTTTTCCTCAAACAAACACAGAAGAGAAACATACCGTGCTCAAACACTGCAAAATTTCTAGACATTGAAAATTAATTCCTAGCATATGCTGGCGAGTTGAATAAAATCTTTTTTAATATTTCACGTGCAATCTCGTGTCTAAAGCAGCTAGAGATATAAAAGGGTTAAACTTCATTATTGCGCAATTTAATGTGAGCAGAAGCTGAAGAAAAAAATTTTATGTGTACACCACATGACTTCCTTGTACGGAATATTAAATTATACGCATTTTTTCCTGCATTTCATTTAAACTTATTTCCTCGAATTCCATTACAGACACAATTCTCATTCAATTAATTTAGTTCTCAATTCGGGGCATAAAAACTGAAAATAGCTTCATTAAAATTTGAACGTTATAGAAAAACATAACACCAAATACAGTTAAAACAATTAAAAAAATAATTTTTGCAATTAAAATTACAGTTTCTAAGCAAATACAAGCAATTTGGACAGCAGGCAAAAAGGCAGATTTTTCGGTGCATAAAACTAAGAGTTTCTTTTTGATCCCTCCTGGGAAAAAGACACTTCAGCCGCTGAAAGACTTAATTCACTATTCTGCTAAGTTTCAAATGTAAACAAATATGGCTGCTATGGTAAAAAATAAGGCTTAGCCACACTTAAACAACTTTTAAATTGTTGACAATTCTACAACTATTGCTCGCAGATCAACTAATGGCATCAAAACCGTAACCGGAAGATAAGAATAATATAATTCAATCATTTTTTAAGCAAAAAAATATAGGATTTACCAACATATAAGAATAAAAAAAAACGCTGAGCTCACCGAGCCCAGCAACAGAGTGGGTGTATATATATATATATATACCTATACACATGTATATATACTTTTGGTACGGCCTATTGCAACCAAAATAGGAGGGGCACGACTAAATGTTATAGCAGTCCTATATACAAAATTTCAAAGTTGCGTTATGCGAGATTCATACGTACCTCCGTACGTACAGACGCCACGGAAAAAAAATTTATTTTTAATTCTTAATTCTTTTTATGTCAGTTTTATAAGTCATTTGAGGGAAAATAGTCCTTTATTCTGCCCTTACGTACAGATATCACTCAAAAATATCGTTAAATTGCATTCGATAGCGATATTTTTGTTAAAATATGATACCTTGAATTTTTCGTGATTACAATACTTCCTGTACTTCGTACAAGGAAATAAAAGTGGTTTATTATTTGCCTATGGTTTATTTCGAATTGAATATGGGATGGATATAAAACGTATTATATTCTTTAACTAACTTTGGGCTATATGTGCATATGTATACATCAGGTGAAATACTGAATTACAATATCTGAAAAGTCTAACTTGTATTTATGTCTAACTTGTATTAACTCATTGATATAATCTCTAAACAAAAATAAGACATGTTTTCTAATAAATGATTTCTGTAAGGACTTCTTGAAAAGTAATCTTCTTCTACAAGCCAAAATTATTTTTAACTGAAGCACCTGGACTAATCTAAGATTTAATGCGGTAATTTACTACGGCAACCGAACCTGATCATAGCAAGGAACATCATTTGTACTGAAGATGCTGTTTGCCACTCTTTAATTGCAGACAATCATTGAAACTCTTTTATAACAAAAAAAAATATTTTTTTTGTAATATTAGCCGCAGCTTATGGAAGTTATTAACATTATTTATATCAAAACAGTAAGAAAAGAAAATTTTCTATATTGCATTTTATTAACGTTTCCTATAAAATATAAGTTTTGACTAGTTTTTAAACAAGGTGCATGAATTTGTCACACTTGATTAAATTCTCTTGTTATGCTTTCATTCGAACTTGATTGTACAATATTGTTGTATACTACGGTTAGTAGACATTTCCTTAAACATGAAAGTAAGGCAGATGAAACGAAAGAATATAAAATGTATATTCTTGAGGTGTATTTCAACTATTGCAGTTAGTAGAATCGGTTGTAAATACCTGAAGAGGAGGAAACTGATAATAGAAAATGCTCCTTAACTCCCGATTTATATCCCAGAAAAGAACAATTGCTCACAAAACGCAATAGAATTCAATAAACTGAGCAGCAAGATGTACAGTAGAAAGTACTAAGAGTTTTTACTAAACTGGGTCGCAGGTGTTTGTAGCACACTCGGTGCGTATTCGAAAGGTCTAGGTTCAAGTCCTGACGAGGGCATTGCTCGTTTGCATGTCTAATGTTTAAAAAAATCGTTAAGATTCCACAGTTTGATTTTAAAACATTTTGGAAACATATAAAAAATTTTGATCTTTTATTCAAACGCTTTTTGCCAAATTATATTGAGAAAAGGAGCCTTTAACTATCAATAATGTAATCTTATACACTGTATGTTTAGATACGTTTTCCATTACAAGCAGATCTGAAATTTCGCCTTTACATAATAACTTTCAATGTTAAGTAAATTCTTTCCTGTTTTACTTTCCTTATTCTTACTTACGAGATCGGGAGCGTTCAAGAATATCAGGCTTCGGATAGAAATTCGAAAATTTTAGGCTTTGTCCATTCGAAAAGCGAGGCTTAATTTCCAAAAGAATAGTTCTTCAAAAAAGTTATTGTAGATACGCAGTTATAATATCGATTAATCATTAATTTCTTCACGACTAAAATATATTTCTTTTTCTTCTCTTTGAAACATGAAATAGCATGTAAATTCATTCTTTGTGGTTCTGGAAATTAATTAGTACTTTATATATATATCTTATAACTTTACTAACTACATATGCTTTATATATATGTGTGTGTGTGTGTAAAATATAAAAAAATACGATGGCTTTGCTCTACGCGAACAGGCAACCTAAAATTACCTTAACTAATAACTAACCTAAAATTAACCTAAAATCGCAATTTTGGGATCTTCTCCCTAGATCAGTATTTGCGAGAACATTCTGGCATGTTACATAACCGCTGGCATAAATACCAACTACGCGCCATTTTTTCGTCAGCCTACTTTTCTCTATCGTTGCTATGAAACTCTGCTGTTATTCTTCTACTTTTCTTCCCTTTGTTAGAATAAGTTATGACGCAGAAATCTTAAATTTAATAGTATTTAATTTAAATCACTATTGGATATGTAATTTGGCGAATTTCGTCTAAAAGAAAAATGATCTGCCATTTGAATTGAATAAAGATATGGAGCTATACAGTTAAATTCTTCCGTATCGTCATTTTTCTGCATTCCAAATTTGGTACTGTCCCCCTAAATTCATCTGTTCTCTCAAATTTGAGATCGAAACTAAAACCTGAAATTAACCAATATCTTAGAGTACTTCCACATGTACTCGGCATAAATACTGCTCACAATAAATTACGTCATTCTTCTCCTAGCTCCTGCCGCGCTGTCTCCCTAGCTTGCTAGACATGCTTCTCTGCCTATCTTCCTTTTTATTCTAAACTGACTTCGTATCCCCCTTAACATGTGTATGCAAGAAATTACTATAATTATTTATGGTTAAAATATATATTGAATACGAAAAATTTTTCTAATGTGCCCGGAAATAAGGATGGTAATTGGCTGAATTTGGTTTTGAGACATCTTCTTCCTGTCTTTGCGACGCTGCCATCACGACTACGCATTATACACGTCTGTATATATATGTATACAGGGTTTTTCGGTGAAGTAACGAGCCCCATTTGACTGCAAAGCTACTGTACAGCGCCGGACGGATCTACCGGCGAAAAGGAGTGGAAGGACCTTAAGCTTCCCAGCAGTACCGGGAATAGTAACCTTCGTGCCCTCGTCGAGTCAGGAAGTGCTGTAGCGTGTACCACTGTGTAGCTGTGTAGTGACGTTGTTGTATATACGATGGAGAAAACGTTAGAGCAATATTTAGCAACGGTATAACAAACGTTAACGCATTGTTATCAGAGTCCGAAAGGAGCTCCAAGAATCATTGAGAGTCATAGAACCTGCCTCATGACAACAGGCCCTCTCACAACGCTTCTGTTGTGACGTTCAACCTGACCCGGATCGGCGTAGCAACGGTTCTCCATCCACCCTACACTCCTGACCTATCCCCGGCGGACTTATGTTTGTTCCCTCTATTGAAACGCTTGCTTAAAGAACATCATCTGGACACTGTGGAGAACATTCAAAAGGTATTTACAGCATGGGCGTTGCGGTGGCAAAAGTATAGTGATGCGGAAGGTATGTAATTTGAGGCATATTAAACTTTTGTATAAACGTAATCAATAAACTGTGACAAAAAAAATGAGGCTCGTTATTTTCCGGACAAACCCTGCATATATATATATATATATATATATATAATGCAAAACAGTACCAAAGCCTGTGCAATTCTCTGCACATAAAGAACAAGTGATATTGATTAATTATCATCATTATTATTACTTTTCCATGTCCCTTTAAACTTCAGCAATTCATTTGTATTCTTGACTGAAACACCTCGTTATATATGGCTAATATGTGGAAGAAGAAACACCATGAAATTTTCGCACCCTAGACAGCACTTAAGAACTCTTTTATCTAAACCAAAGCCTCTAGGGTTTAAATTTAATTTTCTCACCTTTTAATTGAGGGCATGCGAGCTAAAATCCAACCGTCGTCTTTTCTTTTGAACCTCACTTTCACCTCCCATAAATAACAATTAACCGTTGCCACTTCCAGCAGTGTTATATTATTTAAAACTTATTCTCATTTCCTGCTCACTGCTCATTACGGCGAATTCCTAGGCTCCAAAGGGCTGCGGGCCCCAAGGGGAACATAGAGCGCGCGTTGCAGCGAACAGATAAGTAAGATTTATGTAAGTCAGCGGGGCTGTCTGGCAGATACAGATCAGTTTGGTATATTGTTGTAAGTTGCATACCCTCCCACAGGTGGTGGGAGAGATCAGTTTTGCCGAGAGCGAGTCTGGCGTTGATTCATCCGAAAGTGAAGTTTGCTATGAAGATTTGTGAGGTATGTTATGGTGTTGGCTGGTGTTTGTTAAGTCTAGAAAGCAAGTTTGATTTATTGCAGTTAAAGGAGTTTGCTTCAAGTAGAATGAGGAATTCCAAGACCTGTTACAGTGTTCTGTAAATGAGAAGCCATGTTGTAGGAATTTATTAATTTGCGAAATATTTTATTCGTCTGTTTACATTTGCGGGAGTTGGATTGGTTTTAAATTGTGAGTGAAGAATGATGTTCAAGCAATTACAAATGGAGAAATATCATAGTAGTTATAATTATAAGAAATGCAAAGTTTATTTCACGTTGTGCTTTGTTTGTATGTGAAAAATGGATAAAGAAAATATGAAGTTAAAAAATGAGGCAGATATAACGAGGAAATAAAAAAAAAAAACTTAATCATCATTTGGATAAATTCATTGAGTTTCCAAATCAATCTAAATACTCCCTTTTCATTAAAACAGAACAAAATCTGGTTACTTTTTTGAAATGAGCTAAGTGTTTTCCCCCTCTTGAATTAAAAAAATGGTATATCCTTCGAATCAAATTCAATTTTATCATCAAAACGATATATTGTATTAATTACTATCACTATGATAACGCAATTATTTTGAATTCTGTTATCTGTCAACATCTTTTAGATCAGCCTACTGTTGGCTTGGTGATAGGCCAGCCGGTCTTGAGCGTGAGTTCGATTCTCGGAGAAAGCATATATGTTTGTACATGTTTAACTGGAGAAGGTATATTATTAGAGTACTTGTGGCGTAGGATTTTAAAATACTCTCGGACCAAAAGTCTTCTGGAGACTGTGGTGACAAGGGAAGAGGGAGGGATACCTTCGGATGCGTACCTCGGAGTGTTCTTTGTCAAATCTGGGACGAGGTTTCCCCTTTCCAGGAGGTGCCATTCGATCGTCTCCAATGGTGCAACTTGGGCAACATTTTCGGTGATGGACGGCTCGGCAACATTTTCGGTGATGGACGGCTCGGCAACATTTTCGGTGATGGACCATTGCAATTTGGCCATTTCCAATGAATGTATAAAGCTGAAGGTGCGCTTGGGAACAATTTTTAAATCAATTAATGTTCTATTGCAGGTACCCATGTGTGCTCGTGTATCGTATGCTTACTGTGTGACGTTCAGCTTACTTATAGTTAAAGAAATAATCAATAATTAGCTTTATTTTAAAGATTGACAAAATTCATTTAAGCATAAATTTTAAAAATTATGTTGTAAGGTTTATCCTAAGTTTTTAACAGTTATCTTTAGTTAAAGCCACTTCCCTATCCTTCCTAATTTCAGCTTACAATTTCCTACCAGAATGTGTTTAAAGAATCGCGTTTTATGCAAATGAGTGGTATTTAAGTCGAAGTTCCACTGACTTCGTTAGAGAGCCAGACTTTCTGACTAGCACGAGTTCGCCTTTTGGCTACATCTCTCTAAACTATTACTACGCTCGGTGGTATTTCAGGCCCTCGATAGCTTCGCCAGCTTGTTTGATATTTAGGGGCCAACTACTTAGAGTCTTGATAGCTTCAGCTATATTTTTTTAGTTAAGCATTGGTTAAGTTTGATTTCTTATTACTTTGAATTCAAGCCCAAGTGGAGGCTTTGCTGTACGCTCTAGATAGGAGCCTACTGTATACTCTTATTTTGAATTATAAAGGATAATTAATCCGTCTTTAGTTTTACGTCTCTGTTCCCGAGCTCAAGCGATTATTCGCTTATCTGTTCACGAGATGCGTACACATTTAGGTGTTAGATAAAAGAGTACAACTTCACAATGTAAATGCCTTATTATTGTCTTCATTATTAATTTATCACATATAATGTCTGGCCACAAAATCGGCAACTATTTTACTTACAAATTTAGAATGATTTATTTTCAGTAACAAAAATAACAAATACAAGAGCAAATATATGGTTGTTTTTAAGGCAACGTTTCCCCGCATTTCTCATTTTGCTTCGTTTTTTAATGTGCTGATTACTATTTGCTCTTTTTTATTGAAGACTTAACATTTTACTTGTTTTCTTAGTACCGAAGCTTACAGAACTTTTGAGACCTCAAACAGCTTTATAAGACTTAAATTTATTTAAGATTTATAAAAGAAAAGATAGTTTTCTAAACGAAGTTGCTAAACAAACTGCAGAGGAAGATATATTTCCTACTAGTCGAGTATTAACTTTTATACCAGAAGATATAAGCTTTGTTAGAAACGAAGTCTGCTCTTTGCTAACTATACTGGAAACTAAAATATATATATTAATGATAATTAGCTGAATAATACAGGTATTATTCAGCTTAAAGAGTTCTGCAAGAGGATTTAAGTCTCTTTTGGGATTATTGAGCTCGCGAGTGAGTTTCAACAGTCAACCTCGTAGGATGATTCGATGGAAATTCAGAATAGTTATTTAATTATAATCTTTTGCATATGCAACGTTTGTGAAGCTTAATTTATAAGCAAGTTTATTCCTACAGGCTAAAGTGGTATATTTTAAGGCGCCTATTTTCGATTCTACTCCTTTGTGAAGAAAGAACGAATTAGTGAAGAATATACAGTATTAGCACTTTACAAATACAGAGAGTTCCCATTTCACATTAACAGGTGGAACACATTAGGCAGTGTGGAGAGTATCAGGAGTCTGCTGAATCATGGAAAATTTAGTATTATAAACCATTCGAACAAATAAAACTGTTTATGAATAAAATACCATTAAATAAAAGTTTTTTAAAGTTTAGTTTATTAAGAAGTGGTTTAATAAGTTTTTATTTAAAAGGGATTTGATAATTAATGCACTAAAAGGAGCAAAATTATTTGGCTTATAGTTTAATGGGAATAATATATTCGATTATTATATTTATAGAATTCATTTACAATTTTACATTGGTAAAAGCATGGGTCACATTATTAACGAAATCTATTAATTTAACTGCATTCTCAAATGTATCAGCCTTTTAGTTTTAAATTAATTAATTCGTATTGTTAAATGTATAAGCCATTACCTTTCTAAATTTTTAATGAACTCCTCACACTTTTTATTATTCGCGATGTAAAATTATGGATGAATCCTGTAAATAGAATTATATTATTTAAGTTATTATTCCCATTTTCAAATTCATTTCGAATAAGACATTATTGTACAAAAAGTTTTCTTATTTGTATTTCCTTTTTCTTTAGCCCAAATAAGCGTTAGCCCAGAAGGGCTATTAGTCTCAAAGCGGAATTTTGCATCGAATCACTTTTCAAATTGTTGGCACCAAATATTTTCCCCCTATATTATATTTAAAGAAACTAAATGATGAAGAATCTACATGAATGTATGTATGTTTCTGGCATTGTGAAAAAATAACGGTATCGAGAGTAGTCAAATTTTGAATAACATAGCCAACTGAAAGCTCGAGTTTGGAAATTGTTTTATGCTCTGTTTCATATTTTATAGAACTTTAACGAATTTTTAATTAAAAAAGTAAAAAAAAAGAATCCGAAAGCTTTCATATTTTACATTACCTCCAAAGGCGCCTTTTTTAACATTTTGTGTGTTAAATTTATTTATTAAATATCATGTTCTTCGTAGTTTAGCCATAAAATTAAATTCAACAGCAATATCGCAAAATAATTTTAAAATGAGCATATCTTTTGAATTTCAGACGATACACAGTCTCGTGCGCTGGTGATAAAAATGTATTTTTTTTTCGGCACAGTGTTGCCGTTGCTTGCTTTGAAATCGTTCAGTTTGTTAATCCAAAACTCGTTAAAGTTTTACAAAATATAAAACAGATAATAAAAGAAATTCCAAATTCCAAATTCGGGCTTCCAGATGCTCATATTCGGATGGAAACGTACGTTATTCAATATTTGATGGCTCTAAGTATCATTGTTTAAACACAATGCGAGAGCCATACATACATTTATGCAGATTCTTCATTATTTAATTTCCTTAAATACAATACAGAGCTTTAATATTTGGTCGCAACAATTTGAAAATGAATCAATGCCCTTTGGGCTAATTTCAAAGTCAGGAGTGGCAACACTGTAAGAGATAAAACATTTTTATCTCCAGTGCTCGGGACTGTCTATCGGAAATTTTAAAGATATGCTGTTTTCAAATATTTTTAGCATAGTGTGGAAGTTAGCCCCAATGTTCTCGAAACGTGTATGTGCCTGTAAATGGGGAAAACCCATCTGAGCGTAATATAAAATCCGAAAGTGTTCAGATTTTATTTTATTGTTTATTTGTTTTAGTGTCAATTATTCGTTATCAATAAAAAAAGTTGCTAAAAAGGAGGATAGCCAAATCGTCATTAAGTGCTCCCCGATGGCAAATTCAAAAGCAGTTTCTCCACGAGTAACACTGTATTCCTGTCTGCTTCAGAGTACAAATATATTTTAAAAAATGTATAGAAGATCGCGTAATTAATAAATTATCATTTTTGATTTAGGGCGAAAAGTTTGTCTATGAAAATTTTAACTTATCGAATGTCGGATACATTTTTAGATATGAAAAGTTTAAAATCATGTCATCAAATAGTCTATAAAATCACCCGTTTTACAAAATTTTGTCAAATATTCAGAAATTGCGTTACAATTTTTAGACAAATTTCATGGAAAAAATTTTTTTCGCTGTATTCGATAGTGCAGATAGTAAAATTTTAATACGTTTAATTTGTTCGTTAAACAAAGATACGTCCAAAAAATGAATTAAACATTAAATGAAGAAAAATATCGTAATGAAATATTGTAAAAATCGCTTTCTCACATTGCGCTGTCATCGATCAACAGTAAGCATATAAAATTTGAACTTAATAGCTTATCAGAAGGTAGGCTAAAAATTGATAAAAAAATTCCATTCATAGGGAAACACCACGAGGGAACTAGATAAAAGCATAGAAAAGTACGAAAAGGAAAAAAAAAATGTTCGGGGATTATAGATCATTTGTAAGCAACGTTCTTTAGTGCCATTTACAGCTTAGTTTATTTTAATGATGTTTATTTTTCTGTTATTTACAATGTCTTCTTCTTGCTTTGAATACTCATATGATTTACGTAGCCAAAAAAACGTATTTTATAAATTAAACTGCTTAAAAATATAAATAAGGTATTAACAGTATTTTTCTATTAATTAAACAATGAGTTATTGCTCCAGTGGGTTATTTCCTGCGTTCCTTTAACCTCATATTAACCATGATTTTAAGTTAAGTTGGAAACTTAAATTAGGAACCGGCATAGGTTTATTTCAGAAACATGAAAACCATACATTATACTCGCTTCCATTCGAAATACGGACTTATCGACTGCCAATCAGATGAGCTTCCGATTACACCACGAAGGTACACTATGAAGATGAAGAAAATTCCTTAAATTCTCCCTAACTTAAACGGTAACTGGAAAGAAGGGGACGTAGTTTACAAATTTAAGTGGTTACGTACTATTTTAGCCATTATTTGCCATCACATTTCAGCCGGGCGCCGCTGTAAGAGTCATTAATTTTATTTCAGATAAAAAAAGCCGGAAAATTAACAGTGCCTTCGCCGAGATTCGAACTCGAGACCTCCGGTGCTACAAATTGCACCACAAGGACGAGCAATAAAGAAGAAGAAAATTCTTCACACAGTTATCTCTGATGTCCATAGTGTTCTTGCAGATTCAATCTTCTATCAATATGCTCTCTGTTATCTTTCAACGGCGTATTTCTACTGCCTAAATAGCCCGTCTTAGTGCGACTTCAAAAGGCCTCCTTTATCTTCAATTAGTGATAAATAGCCGAAATGTGTGCTAAGAGCTTTCAAATACTTAATATATAATCTAGTAGTCAAACAACAAAAATTAGCGTTATGGTTGCAAATTTTTACAGGACTAGTTTCGATGGTTTTATCGAACCATCATCGTCGACTGTCAAAGCGCAAATGAATTCCCTCATGCTTTCATTTTTTTTGGTGCCTTCTCTATATACTTACTATGTATGCATGTATCTCAGAAAACTCAAAAACGAGTAGCCTCAGAACGTTGACATTTTGTACATGGGCCTGCTATAACATGTATTTGTGCAACTCCCTTTTTTGGTTGCAATCGGCTGCACCAAAACCACTCTGTTACTCTGCTGAGTAAAGTCAGTTTTTCTTTTTCTTATATGTTGGTAAATTATGCATTTTTTGCTTTAAAAATGATTGAATTATGTTGTTCTTAACTTCCGATTAAGGCTTTTATGCCTTTAGTTAATCTGAATGCAAGATATGTTGAATTATCAACAACTTAAATGTTGTTTAAGTGCAGCTAAGCCTAATATTTTTACCATAGTAGCCATATTTGTTTATGTTTCAAACTTAGCAGAATAGTGAATTAATTCTTCCTGCACTTTCACTGTCTTATTTTCGATTGGGACAAAAAGAAACTGTTAGTTTTGTGCATCGAAAAATCTGCCTTCTTTCCTGCTGGCCGAATTGCTTGTTTTTGTGTAGAAACTGTAATTTTATTTGTCAAAATTTGCTTTCTAATTGTTTTAACTGTACTTGGTGCTTTATGTTTTTCTGTATTCAATTTTAATGAAAATATTTTGAGTTTCTATGTATTTTTGCCTTGCTTTGAGAACTGAATTAATTGAATGAGAAACATATCTTTAATGAAATTCGAGGAAATAAGTATTTTGTATTAGCCACAAATATTGCCGCCAGTCTGTGTCGGTCAGAGGAGAATGTTTACGAGTAGTGCATGCGCATTAGGTAAGCGGCTCTGAATCGTCTGTGAAAAATTGTTTCTTTTTTTGTTGTTTAATTTTATTTATACATCGTTTTAGATTTATTACAGCATTTGAATAGAACATGTGACACCGATTAGATAATTCTTCAGTGATGTAATTTTTGTGCGTTCTGAGTTATAAAATGAATGAGATATAACCCCTATTAAGTGAACCTAGCGCCAGTGCCGTTATAGTAAATAAATATAGTGAGTTTTAAAGAGTGCATTTATGCTACGATGGTTTAAGCTCTATCGATTAATAGATTTGACTCAATTCAATAAGTTTAAGTGAAAGCCAGGAAAAAATGCGTATAATTTAAAATTCCATACAAGGAAAATCATGTGGTGCATACATCAGCTTTTTTAGCTTTGTGTAAGAATCTTGTTTTGCAAATAATTGACATCTTAGATACCATACCCAGCTGCCTTATGAGGTATTTTCTCTCTCCTTTCAGCACGCCTTCTTGGTGTAACGGTAGCACACCCAGCGCCTAATTGAGAGGGCCACGTTCGAGTTCCGACAAGAGCATTCCCAATGTCCACGTCTCCCGCATCAAAAAAAAACCTAATGACTTTACAGTGGCGTCCTGACTAAACGCTGGTGACTATAATTCGTCACTAGCAGGATCTGGCCCTATAAAAGCGGGGATATATAAGCGGGGATATCTTCCCCTTTCCGGCATGCGTTCGTGGTGTAACGGTAGCACACTCGGCGCTTATTCGAGAGGTTCAGGTTCGAGTCTTGGTGAGGGCTTTGTTCTTTTTTTTGCGTTTCCCGCTCAAAACAAATCCTAATGATTCTACAGCCTTCTTATGTAATATTTTAATACGTTAAGCCGTCGCGGTATTTTATGTTGTCATTGTAGTTTTAAACCAGTAGAACTAGTTTAATCAGCTTTAAGGTTGGATTTTAATTTTGTAATCACAATTTAATCTCAATTTTGTAAACACAAAGTGCGATAACTCGTCAACAAGTTAAGATAAATCTGCAACTATCCGAATTGCTTGATATCTTTGGCCAGTAGCTAAGGTAAAAATAAATCGCTGTTATTTATGTTAAATCTGTCCGATACTTCTGCTTCTTCCGTCATCTTCACCAGAAATGTAAATTATGTGGATTTTAAATAATGAGGGGGAATGTAAGTGTACATTTTAGTGAGTGCCTTTTGGTAGTATTTGTGATCAGAGAGTCCCAGACACCCAATTTGAGCTAGCATTAATTTTGTTAAAATTAACTTTGCTTAAAGTATTCTAGCTGTGTTCAATTAATATTTGGGACTTACTGTCAAAAGCAATGTCGTTAAGTAGACGTAATTCTAGGAAGATTAAACAAATGGGTAGTTTTAATTGTAAATATGTTTAATACTAACACCGAACCCCAATTTGGAGCATAGTGAAAGAAGAAATTAACAATAATGCAGGGATTTATTATAAACAAAATGTGTAAATTAGAGTTAACTTTGAAATTGTTTTCGTTAGAAGAATCGCTTTTGTTATGGTAGAAACAAATTATTTTAAACTAATAGAATAACAGAACAAAAGGAGAAAGTAAGAAGAGATAAACAACAAAAGGGGGGAGATTGTGATGAATAACTTAAAAGATGAAAAATACAAAAATAACTCCTTCCCTAACTGAAATATTCAATCGTTGGAATTCATAACACATAAGCTAGTTGTTGAATCCGATTTGTTGCCATCAAAAAAGAGGAAAAGTATAATCAGGGTAGCGAACCCAGAATGAAAAATGCAGTTCATTGAGTAATTGTTCCTCAGATAATGCCTATAATTATCAGTACGTTGTAAATTGAAGATAATTCTGACAGCTAATTCTTAGATTTAGTAATGGTAGTTATTTGCCAAAAATTAAATGTTACTGATTCAGAGAATTATTAACAACAGATATTAGTTTCTCAGTTTCAGTATAAGTGAAACTAAATACTAGAAGACTAGTTTCAAGATAGGAAAGCAATTGTTCATTGTAACAGAGTTAAAAAGCCATTCGACAGCAGAAGAAACCATAAGTTATACTAAGAATTATTCCTAAGTTTATTAAAAACTTCAACAGAATTTCTTTTTTTCAGAATATATCTTGCTCACATCAGAATTTAACGAAGAAAATCTAATAATCAGATTGAGAAGTTTCTTATTTCGGAGTTGCTTCTTACCTTTTAAGCAAGTTCTTTGTTTTTGACCCATTAAATTGGTGATTGCATAGTATCTGATAAAATGTTAAACAGGTAAAGAGGACCGAAATGAGTAAATTTTGTAAGGGAATAGTTGAACGGAAGTGCTTTAGTGAGATGTTACAGGGCGCTATTAGAACGCTGTCTTGGCGTAAGTCATTCCCCACAGAAACGTCCAGCAATATTGCATTGCTACATGAATTTGGAGCTCATGGATAGGGATTTTATGGAGTAATTACTCAAAGGAAGTATAAAGATTGATTCCCGAATATCTCCTTTGAGAAGCTGTCCAGTTTCTGTCTGTAACTGCACGTGTAAAATGCATATCGGCTAGATCCGCGTTTGTTCAGTGATGTATACCGCTCGGAAATTTGCACGAGAAATAATGGTTTAAGCCAGCAGAACCTACTGCTAGCCTATCGCCCAGCCTTACCGCACAACCGCATGCCGTACGACGCCTGTCTACGATGGAGTCTATAGCCGATGTATCACTAAAATAAATTGATTTTTCTAGTTTAGAAATTTACAGCTATTGTTAAAAATTAAAAAGTACTCTTGAAAGTTATTTCTATTTTCTTTATTTTAATAAAAAAGGTCTTCTCTTGTTCAAGGAAAAACACGTTAATAACATTTGTTTTAAAGTAATGTCAGATAGTAAGGTACTTTTAGCAAGCTGTGTTAAAGTAGAAATGAAGAAAAGAATTAATTATAAAATGTCTGTGGAAATTTCGGCAGAAAATGAGGTAAGATTCGTAAATTTTCTTTTATGCACGATACTTACCAATATTCATCTTTTACTTTATTAGGAATATTAAGTGTATATCAATAGCTGAAAAATATTCCCGAAACTTTGAATAATTGTTTCCAAACTGTACAATGTAAATATTTGTTAATAGCTCATGAATACTTGTTCTAAATTATTGAAATAGTTGTATTCATGCAAGAGCTGCTTATTTGCAAAAACATTAACACCAAGCCAATTTTCTCTTATTAATTGCAGTGCCATAGAACATGCTATAGCACTAAATTTCATCACGTTGTGTTTTAATAATGTGGGTGTTATAATCAAGTTTTAATCAACACGCATAAATGTAGTATATTTTATCGCCTTCTACTATAAAATAAAGAAATATCTATGACCAAAAAATTATTAATTTCACAGCTAAAATTACAGCGAACTCCGTTGTGCAAATCCATACAATTTTCTTTTTGACATTTATACTCTAATATAAAAAATACATGTTAATCTGAAGTTTATGCCATCTGTAGATTAAGAGTCAAAGAATTAAATTTCAAGGGGTACAAAATTATGTATGAATTTTGAAATGTGTATAATATTAATATCACTACCGTCACCTCTGATGTCAACGGAATGTATCTCATTTTATTTTCTTCGTGCCTTCGTGCATGCTTCGTGCCTCCAAATAGAGCATAAGTCGTGCATAATTTCCTTCAAATTTAACGCACATTTTAAATTATCTTATAAATAAACTTTTTACCGGAAAATATATTCAAAAACGTCTTTAAAATTCCATTATGCGTGTAAATTTGCATTTGGCAATCCAGGTAAGCATGTTGGCTGCATTCAGTTTTCGTGGTTCTCTTTAAGAGTATATTGTGGATACAGGCTAGTTTCTATTAGAAAGCAATAAGGATCGTCCAGTAAATCAAATAATCCAGTCCCTAAATAAACTGATCAACTATGCAGTGAATAGAATTTCATTGCGAGTAGAGCCTTTACATCTGAGAACTTCCCAATCTCTTATTTCGCATGAACGCTCATGTACTCATGATATTCTAAACTGACATTACATTTAAAACTTTGAAATTTTAGGATACAAACATTTTATCGAAAAATACATTTGAAGCAGCTTCTTGATATGTGTAATCTTATATCTGGCAACTCAGACGACTATATTGATTGGAGATTATTTTATAATTCTCCTTCTGTGAATGTAACGTGATTATGAATCAAATTTCCTTAGAAGACATAGCTGGAATATCTTTTCTTTGGGGATAGCTAGTTTTCTCACACTTTATTGTAAATAAATCAACTAACCAATTAGCTTATTTACATTTGACCTTATAAGGTATTTCACCCTACTTCTTAGCATGCCTTCGTGGTGTAGTGGTCAGCACACTCGGCGCGTATTCGAGAGGTCCTCGGATCGAGTCCTGGCGAGGGCATTGCTCATTTTTCATGTCTCCTACTTCAAAAAACCCTAATTACTCTACAGTGGCGCCCGAACAAAAAATTTGGCGGATGATGATTCTCCACCACCAGGATTTGGAGATTGGGTCGCCTAATCCCCAGTCGCCCTTTAAAAGGAGGACTATATAAGATAGATAAAAGGAGGTCATCACACTCTGAACTTGCGTTTTTCATGTCTCGAAAGCGTGACTTAGGATATGTATTAGATTAATACATTAATATATAGCATTGTGCTAATATAGATATTTTGACACAAAATCGGAATGACATGCCAGTCTTTTTCCATATTTCGATTCTACGACTCAAATTATGCCAAACTGCCAAGTTTCGTAAAAAACGCACCAGTATTTTTTAAAGAATTAGCTCCCAAAATTTTAGCTCCTCAATGTAATTGAATTTGATATATATTTATTAATATCTCTTTCTTTATTAAATTTACTTAATTCCTTCATCCAGAGTTCGGAGTCTAGGCTTAATCGAAATAGAATTCGCCCATTTTTATGATTTATTTTTTAAATTTGTATTTTTAAATACATTTTATAAATTTTTCGAAAACAATTTTGAATTATAAGCTATAAAGTTTTACCATCTTCTTGAAGTAGATGTATTGCTTAACATACCTGCAAAAATTAGAGTTTTTTATTCAAAGTTACCTAAGATATATGTGAATTTACAGTTTGGCATATTTATTATAAGCGATAATAACGCCAAATGTTGTTTACGCACTTTGTTAAAATGATTTGAAAGTATGAACGATGACTTTTTTCCGCGCTTGTACAATAAAAAAAAAAGAAAGGGAAACAGGTTGCTATAAATTCAAGAAGTTCGCCAAGTGAACACTTCTTAGAACAAACTGAAAAAATGCGCCAAGATAAATTTTTTAATTTCTCTGTAAATTTCGCCCCAAATTTTACAAAATTTAATATTTATTCATAATTTGTCGTGGAATCGAAATATGGAAAAAATTGGTATGTCATTTCAGAAAAATTTCGATTTTTGTCAAAATGCCTATATTAGAAGAATGCTACATATAAATTTAATATATATCCTAAGCCGCGCTTTCGAGACATGAAAAACGCAGTTTGAATTTCGTCAATCGGCCCAGTAGAACGGGAGATATAGAAATGTCCCTCCCTTTTTTTAGCAGTGTACATGCGCTATATCAATATTTACAAATGACAGAATGCCATTTACAGTACCATTTGCAATTTTATAAATGGCATTTGCTGCACTGTACCATTTGTAGATTCACACAGAATTTTCAGACACACTGTTTCGTTTGACGTTATGCGTCTAAAAGGTTTTAGGACTAAATGTGTCCAGCCAACATCAGTGAAGTTGCAAAATAATTTTCGGCAATGATTATTAACAGATTCAACATGCTTTCATTAAAATGACATCCTTTTGTGTCCTTTTTGAAAAAAAAATTGAGTATAATTTATTTGTTTGATTTTATGCAGACGATACCTGTTATGACGAATTGAGTGACTGAACAGAGATAATAAAGAAAATTTTCTGCTATAGAGAAAATTTCGACAATATGACTTCCTTGTACCGCCTATTAAATTATGGACATTTTTGGCTGCATTTCACTTAAACTTATTTCCTGGAATTTCATTAGACATATATTTCTCATTCAATCAATTCAGTTCTCACCTTGCGGCGAGGAAAAATTACACAAAATCTCAAAACATCTTCATAAAATTTCTAAAATACAGCAAAAACCTAAAACACCAAATAGAGTTAAAAACCGTTTAAATTTTTTTACAATTAAAATTAAAGTTAATTAAAACCAGTTACAAAGGCAGATGTATCGAAAAACATTTGACCCCACTCGGCAAAAAGTCACTAATATTGGTGTAGAAACTAACTTAATTTCAAATGTAAATATATTAGGGCTTCGTTAGGCTTAGTGGAACTTAAACAACTTTTAAATTGTCGATAATACTGCAATTGTTGAATGCAGATTAATTAAAGTCATAAAAACATTAACCGGAACGTAAGAACAATATAATTCAATCACTTTTAAAGCAAAAAATGCACAATTTTAGCAACAAATAAGAGTAAAAATACATAGCTCACAGAGGCGGGTAACAGAATCGTTATAAATATATACATATATTTACATACGTTTAGTGCGGCCGATTGCAAAGAAAAAGGAAGGTGTACATTTACTTGTTTTATCAGTTCTATATATGTAATTTCAACGTTCTGAGGCCACTAGTTTTACAGTTATGGGAGATACATACATACGTACGTACAGACGTCACGAAAGTAATCACTTCTGAATCCACTTTAAATCCATTTCATAGTCCATTTTGGAAAAAAGAGATCTTTCTTCTGTTCGTAGGTGTAGATGTAACGCAAAAACATTGTTCAGATGGAATTGAGAGAGGTCAAAATGGATATTTTCGTTGAAATATGATACCCGAAATTTTTCACGATTACAATACTTCCTTTATTTTCTACAAGGAAGTAAAAAATATCCCTGCGCATACCAGTTTATCTTTTGTTCCCTGAAGTAAGATACCCATTTAACAACATTTTAAAATTCTAGAAAACTATAACGATTGGACTAAAATGTGCTGCGTGAATTGATTACTGTGAAGCAATACAGAAATTCTACAATTGTCACAAGATATAATATCTGAAGAAATGTACGTAGAAGAATTAAACATTGAATTATTCATTTGCTCTACATTTTACCACTTTCTGATTTTATTCCTCAAAACATTAAGATACATTGCGCTATTTGAAGTAAATATAATTGACATCTGGAAATAACCAGGTTTATTTTTAGAGTATTTCCAGAACATATTTAAATATATTTTGAAATCAGCAATCAACATACAGCTTAAGCAAGCTATACCAAGGCTAGAGAAAGGATCGGACAAAACAAATGCGTTTACGAAGCTACACTCAGCTCCCACCTTCCTGTACTATTTAAAGGATGCATCCTGAAATGAAAAACGCGGATGTTCCAAAGATGACCCTATAAAAAGTACTAAAAAAAAGGATTTAAAACGTTTAACTGAGGCTTAATATTCCTTACTTCCTGACTGATAATGCACCAGTATTTACCTCATTTATAAAACAAACATGAAATTAGGAATGAAGAATCTGAATTTTGCGCTGCGCTAAACCCATCAGCAATCAACATAAATTTATAGTAGAGAAGAATTTTAGTTACAGCTTCCCTAGCAATAGCTGTTGACACTCTGCCACTTAATTTATCCACTAAGGATTCAATCTAATCTAATTTGCATTTCTGGTTGAACTCACGGAAAGTAGAAATGCAGGAAAGACTTAACATAATAATATATAAATTAGCATAAACATTATGGCCTTCTCTGTAAATAATACCTAAATTGTCATATTTCTAGGCTAAAGGCTTTCTGCATTTTATTTTCGTAAATGAATTAAAATTTCTTTTTTCTATTTATCTAGAATTTACTTTAATATGCTACCTTAACATCGTTTAAAAAATAAATCTTACACTGTTGATGAATACTGTGAATTTCTAGTGCTGCTGTGGCTAATTTCAATTGATTGACCTAATCAGAACAAGCCCACGTATTTTATCGTGGCAAGGAGTGAAAGATGGCGTTTGTCGTTGGCATGAGCCTTGAGCACCGTTCCTTGCGTGACAGTGTAACTTTGCCCAGTTCGTCCTCAATTTAGAAGGCTAGCATACCGAGGAACAGTGTCCGAGAGTCTCATAGCCCTCTTCCGCTATCATAAAACCTGTCGAGGGATTTTATCGGTTAGCTGTATATTTTAGCTGCCGCCATGCGGCACAGACACAAGCATCTACGCCTTCGTCGGGATTCGAACCTAGGCCGTTGGGTAAGGCAATCAGCATCACTAACAACTATAATTGCGGCTAAAGCTCGTGATAAAAATAATTAAATAGAAAAATATATTTTAGAAAGTAAAAGGTTTAAAATATATATTTAATTTAAAATGATGTGGCAGGAAGTGGTCAGAAATGGAGGAAGTTCTAATTAATAGCATACTCATAAATAATTTCTTGTATAACTTTTGTATTCTTGAATTATATTAGTGATCTTTTGTAGTGAAGTTAGTGTACTTTGTTTGTTCATACATCATTATAAGTGTGACAAAATTAAAAATACTGTAAATGATTGAAAACCAAATTACAATTTAATGTAAGATTTCGCTTGATGTATGTAAAAATAAATTATATTGTCTGTCCGAGTTTTACACATAAAACTTAAGTTTTTAATAAGGTATGGGACCTCATTCTATACATTATTTCCTTACTTCTACGACTTTTGGGGAAGTTATAGTTTCAAAACCCATAATTTTTTCAAAAAGTTTTTTCTTTTTCTTTTTCCTTTTTTTCCCCTTGATGAAAGTGCTTCAGTAGATTTTCCATATTTCTTGCAAGTTTATAAAATTTATGATTTCTAAAGTGAAAGAAAGTTATTTTCTTTCCCATTATAGTGTTCTAATTCCAGTTTTAAATCTACAGACACACGCACACACACAAAAAAAGTTTTAGATTTTAAATTACGTCCAAAGAGGCGTTTTTTAACATTTTGTGTGTTACCTTTATTTATTAAATACCATGTTCCTCGCACTTAAACCATAAAAATTCAGTTAAAGAACAATATCGCAAAATAATCTTAAATTGAGCATATCTTAAGAATTTCCTATACACAGTCTCACGCGCTGGAGATAAAAATGTTTTTTCTGTATAAAGTTGAAATTGCTCGCTTTGAAAGCGTTGAGTTTGTTCATCAAAAATTAGTTAAAGTTTTACAAAAAATGAAATCGATAATAAAACAATTTCCAAATTTCAAATTTGGACTTCCAGATGCCCACATTCGCAGCAGAATTACGTCATTCAAAATTCGATGGCTCTAAGTATCATCATTTTATCACAATGCCGGAAGCATACATACATTTATGCACATTCTTCATTATTTAATTTGTTTAAATATAATACAGGGCTGCAATATTTGGTGGCAACAGTTTGAAAAGTGAACCGACATTTAATGTTTCCGACGCAAAATCGCAAAACGAAAACAATAGTCCTTCATGGAAAAAGCACCTTTGGACTAAAAAAAAAGGCGGGGAATTTTTTTAATCAAATAAGTCTAGCATTCATTACTTTAATCTTTCTTGTGGGGTTCAAGTTTTCTAACATTTATCACCATTACAATAACAGTGAAATTCAGAAGTACGACAGCCTAGACTCATTTTTATTCCCTAAGCTGTCATTAGACAGTGCGAATACTTGTGGTCAAAAATGGCATATCCCTGGCATTCACACTTAGTGAAATTTTATGTGTTACGTATATCATAGCTTACCTTCCGCAGCTATCTACAGGAGGTATGTGGGCACAGCAGGATGTGGATGTTAGCTTTCGCCTAAAGGGTCCTTTGGGGAAGCTCGAAAAAGCGCCGCCTATCGGCAAACTTCCCGTTGGAAGGGATAAAGCATTCCCTTTTCCGCGTTTGCTGTACGTATTGTGGGGAAGCAGTTTTCCAGCTACCCTAGGGGCAAGTTTGGTGTGAATTCCGTCCTCGTTATCTCGTCAGACACTTGCGCCGGCATTAAAAATTTAACCACCTCGGGATGTGCTTCGAAATTTAAGGGTGACTGTTATGGCCTTGGACTCGTTTTATTTTCAGATAACGTTCCGCAATGATAGCATTTCTTGAATATGACAGGGAACTGGTATGCAATAAGCTGCAAACGAGGTACCGTCTGAACTCTCCTGTCCCTCCTTGTTTTTCTATCTATGGTTGTCTTTCCCGAACATCCAATCAGCTGGCGACTAGATAATGCTACTGAATCCTGATAGGTTCTTTCGCCGATCAATACCAAGGAGGACAGATTGAATATATGGAAAGTTTTGTGATTTTCTATGTACTGAATATATATTTGGACTCGTTTCCATATAAGCATCTTAACGAAGAGACATTGTTTATCTTCAATACAGATAATGTTGCGAGTCTTGCAGTTTTACTTTTATGAGACCACTACGAATTTTTGGCCGCAGGAAAATACTTTTTATGTACACTTTTTCTCCCATTCTCGCTGAAAAAGAAGGATCTATTAAAACTTTCAAAACTAATCCTGCAAATTTATGCACCTTACCTTAGTTGCTTTATTATCTCCAACATTACGCAATAATAGTCAAGCCAAAACCAAAATTTTTCAATACTTTTATATCATTCCTGGAAGCATTTGATGAAGGACTTAGAACTTTAGGGCAATGTAATATTTCAAGAAAAAAATTTGAAGACCTTTGGAAACTTCAAAGTTGGGTTATCTTACTGGCTTACTTGTTGAACAATATCGTATTTTATTATCCCCTGTAATTTACAATTTTAATGCATAACTTTCATTAGAATCACTAGAATGGGAAGAAATTAAAGAAGAAAGTAATGGAGCATAATGAAAAATTAAAGACTATGTCCTCTATGTAGACCTCTATGTATGTCTCTTTTATATTTTGCTATTTTTTAAACTTGTGCAGTAATGTTTCTTTTTATTTTTAATGTTTTAAAGTTTTCCTTAAAGATAGATTTTTCTATCGTTAAGCCCTTTTTTGTAAGGTGGATATGTAAGAAAAAAGATCTAAATCTAAATTTTACCTTTTTAAAATTCTACCCTTTTTTATTCTACCTTTAATTTCCACTAATTCTCTTATCTGTCCATTTTAATTTGGTTACTGTCCCTTTCTAATCTAAAAATAGAAAGCCAAAGTCTCTGCGTCATTTCAAAATTAACCCATTTATATGATTCTTGCAGGGCACTAATAACGCGTTTCAAATAACAAAAATTTCAAATTTGGAAACCGAAACTTAAAAATCAGTCAATCAAATAAAAGTTTAACTGAAACTAAATCATACCGAAGTGGGTTTTAATCTCAAACACATCGTATTACTGTTTTCCGTTCGCTGTCTGTTAAGGTTAATATATTCGCTGCTGCACTTTCTTTCCTCTGGTACTAAATATGTGAAAATTTACTAGCAAACGGGTGAGTTTGATATAAATCTTTTCTCTTTCTTTATCAAAAATGTTTCTTTACAAAATAAAAACCAAAACGGTTTCAGATTTTGCATTACCCCAAATGGGCGTTTATTACTGTTTTGTGCGTTACCTTTATTTATTAAATATCATGTTCTTCGCACTTAAACCATAAAATTCAGTTCAACAGCAATATCGCAAAATAATTTTAAAATGAGCATATCTTTAAAATTTCTGATACACAGTCTCGTGAGCTGGAGATAATTTTTTTCGTACAGTATTGCTATTTCTCCCTTTGAAATCGTTCAGTTTGTAAATCAGAAATTCGTTAAAGTTTTACAAAATATGAAAGAGATAATAAAACTAATTCCAAATTCCAAATTTGGGCTTCCAGATGCCCACATTCGGGTGGAAACGTACGTTATTTAAAATTGGATGGCTCTAGGTACCGTAGTTTTATAACATGTGGAGAAATATACATACATTTATGCAGATTCTTCATTATTTAATTTCTTTAAATATAATGCAGGGCTCTAACATTTGATGGAAACAATTTGAAAAGTGATATACCGTTTATAGTGATTCAACGCAAAATGCCAAAATGAAATTAATGCCCTTCTGGGTGGATGCTCTTTGGGTTAAAAAAAGCATTGTTTTTTCTCAATAAGAAAACTGTTGCACGACCATGATCGCATGTACCTTTTTCTCTTCAAAATGTCTATGTATAGGTGAACCCTGCTATAATGTTGTACGCACAGTTGACGTTGATACCAACTTTGACACTGCTGGCTGCAGCAAGGGAGGATCTAAGAAGAGTCGGAGTAGCGGTTCTATTCCTGCATGCACATAAAGTCAAATATCGGTCATCGGCGCTCGTCGTAGCAGATGGCCGTCCTTTGGCTGAACCTCCTAGATGCCGAATCTGTGGTTTGAAATTGCCTCCAAATCTGTGAACCACAGAAGGACTCACATTTAGCCATCTGGCACACTTCTGCTTGATTTTGTTCTGCCTCTAGTCTCCTAATGGCTCTCCATCGTAGTTCTGCAGGCAAATGATGCCTGGAGGTCATTGTTACGAATTGGCTATCTCAGATTTTTGATGTCACTATCATAGTGTAATATGTCTGCTTGCCCTCAAACATGGACTTTTATGCTCCTCGCAGATGACGTATTCCGATTACAGCACCGCTAATTTGCGTATTGCAGTTTTACTCAGCTACTCTTACTTGGCAACATATTCAAATTTTACACAGTTTGGCTCATTTTTGAGAAAGCTATTGCTATTTATGTGATTTTTCCTTAATTTATGATAACCAGTGTATATATAGAGAGAAAGAGTGACAAAAAAGTAAGAAATTTAGAACTTAACCCAAAAAGATTTGAAAGAGATGAAGTATTGTAGTTAGTAATTTTAGATGGTTCATCAGCTAATTTTGGTTGAGCAGAAAAAACGAAATGGTTTTCCTGGGGGTTGGGAGGGATTTATTTCAATCTGATCTGCCTCCTCTTGATAACGTTGAATCAGATTTTGGTTGAAGTTTTCTTCCTATTTTTTGTATTTTTAGCTTTCTATTGTCTATTTGTCTAATTTCTATTGAATTAGGTGATGTTTCTTAAATTGGAAATTTTGGGATTTTGCTTGTTTTGATTTTACGTATTTCGTGTCTTTATCAATTAGGCTCTAAATTGCTGAATTTTTGGTCTATATTGATTAATTTTTCAGCATCATATTCGGTATTCGGCGTAAGTAATATTGGGATATTTTTGTTTTTAAAAGAAATGTTTGCGATACTATATACGAAGAGTAACATAGCAATATGCCAAAAATTAAATTAAAAAAATTTAACCACTCCTGCGCTATAGATGCAAGATTAAGTAAAAAGTGTCGAGGAACCCAGTGAACTGTTAAGCGAATAATCACTTCGTTCAAAGAACAGAGAGCGTAAACTCAAGAAGGGTTAATTACTCTTTATTTGCTCAAAATAAGATTAACAGTCGGCTCCTTTCTTTGGGCGTTAACAAAGTCTCCACTTGGGCTTAAAATATAAGAAATAAGAACTAACTAATGACTACCTAAAGAGATTTAGCCAAAGTTAACACAGTTCTAAACTAGACATTCTAAACATTACATTGTACAAAACTGACTAAACTGATGTAAATCCGACATTTAAAAGCAATTACAAATTAATGAGCAATAGAATACACTTTTAAATCAAATTGCCATTTAAATAACACTAAAAAGACTGGGTGCTGAGATATTATCTTTCGGTGTTAAATGAATTTTAATGTTTTAAATGAAAATTTAATTGAATCGTTTTTCGGTTCCTGATCTCAAATGATTCAGAAGAACGAAACATGTATTCGAAACATATTGATCGACTTTTAACTTGAAACTTTAATTCATTTTCCTCTGATGAGTTATGAGTTTCAGAAAAGGAGGTTAATTTTTTTTATTTTTATATTCTTATAATTTATATATATTTTTTCTTTTTCGCAGTTTTATTTTTAGGGTTTATTCTACTGATGAATTCTTATATTAATTTTAATTTGTTTAAATACAATGTTAGACCTCTTATCTAGTGTTGCAATTATTAATGTTGCTTAGGGAATTGCCTTGTTTTGATTCAAATTTAATTTAAACTTTAGGTGCTTTATGTTTATATATATATATATATATTGATGTATATGTGAACAAATGTTGAAAAGACTAAGAAGATTTACATTATTAAAGTCCTGCAATAGGCAGTAAAATTCATATAACATTATAACATAGATAATTAAGAAACTTGACTCTGGTGAAAATTATTCGGTTGCTGCTTGAAAAAGACCAAAGAATTTTCAACAATTACATATTATATTCTACATCAATTTTTTATGTTTTATTATTTTATCGAATTGTTCTTATTTTCATTTTGATCTGAATATTTTCCATGGGACAGCCGCTCTCCTTTCATGATTTAATTTTTTTATCTTTTGATGATATTCAGGCATATACACATGGATCAATATCGGTAAAAGAAATTTTAGTTAAGTTTAACCCAGCTTTAGGAACTTAATTGCGTCAATGAAATGATATACTCGCCAATTTTAACCCAGAAATACTTTTCAATAACTATTAAGGCAAACTTTCTCTAAAAATCGTTTAAGAAAGAATAAAGAATATGCGTTGAAAGCTCCGTTAACAAAATATATGATCAATCGATTTCGGAAAGAAAGTACGAAAGAAAGAAGGCTCCTGTGAGCTCTTTCTCTACAACGGATAATAAAGTAGGTAAAAAACTCTGGCAGCGTTTAGCTTGACGTGTAATAAATGCGATACTTTCGTTGCTACCCTATTGTTGAGAGGACGAAGAAATGATCATAACATAGACCCCCTAATGTGGAAGCGTAAGATGGGCGGAAAAAATTGTCCGTCGCTGATATACGAAGTTTGGACGTGAGCCAAGAGGCAAAATCATCTATATAGATGTTCAACGGGGGTTAAAAAGTCTAAAGTTATTGTCAGCCATGTCCGTGTATCTTGCAGAGAATAATCGTAAGGAAAAAAAAAGTACTCGCTTAGACATTTTTGCGCTTCGACCATAAAATTCTGATGCCGTCACCGACGACATCTATCAACCGAGCTATATTTTAAAGGGGTAGCGAGGTGAATTGATTTCCGTTATGTTTTTAGTTCGGATGCTCTAGATTCCCATAGGCCTGGGTTCAAAAGGAAAAAGGATTTTACCTTCGAATTTTAACTTGAACAGAGAGCATTAAAAACAAATATTTAATACATGAAACGAAAACCTTTGATAATTTGCCTTGTAGAGAAGAAGATGTTAACTTAGAGTGAAACAACATCGGAAAATAAGCCGTATTATTCAGTACAATCTAACTGGACACCTTCGATTTGCTGATTATAGTTTCGTTCCTGTCTGTTGCTTTTTACCAGTCTCTTAGTATTTTTGTTTTTATTATTTTGCACAATATTAATGCATATAAAAACGTAAAATTTATAAAATAGAAGAAATGGATCTTGCGAAAATTCTATAAATTGAATTAAAAGTGCATTTAAGTTTCGTAAAAAAATAAGACGCATATCGCTAAGAAGAGTTTTTAAAAAGTGCTTTTGAAAAAGTATTAATTAATTATTAATTGAAAATTAAAAAAAATATGTGTGAAATTTCAAATATTATTCTTACTTTAATATCATATATTAGTTATTCATATTTTAATTCTCCAAACTGTCTTCTCAAAGGGTAATAATTGAAAACATTAGAGCAATTAAGGGCAATTAATTAACAATTAAGGACTTCTGAATTCACGTTTCATTCTACTTGATATTTTGAAAAAAAATATTAAAAAAAAGAATAAAGAGGAATAAAAACTGTTAAAAACTGGTCACAATAGTTATACTCAAAATTTCAAGTGATAAAT
>KK115531.1:147799-164843 GCA_000611955.2 Stegodyphus mimosarum
TCTCTTCTCTGTTTCAACTTCCCGTCAGAAGAAGCGCGCGTTTTCAGCTTATGCTAATTTTAAAGTACACCAAAGTACTTTTAAACCCAGGGGTAAAACCCTCTCAATGTGAGAGAGTTTAGTCTCCGATCACGGTCATTCTGGTCCACGTTCGGCTGACCAGCTAGCAGCTAAAATTATAAGCCATAGTGCTTATACGTGATTGCATATTGAAATAAATTGAAGTGCGCTAGTATATCTTGCTACGCACCCTTTTAGTTAGAGGCCAAACTCCGCGAATTGCTCTGTGAGCAAAGTTTAATTACATTTCTATTTAGGTTTAGAGATTTATTTAAATATTATTTGATTTGTTAAGTTAGGCCCAAGTGTGGTCTTTTACTTTCTGTATCCCTCCCGAGTTGGGAAGTGTGTAAATAATAGTGATTTAATAAAAGAGGATTTCAAATCCCTTTCAAGTGCAGTTATTCGCCAATACAGTATCTACACCAGAACATAGCGTATTTTCCGCTCCCTGTTCCAGTTCAGGACTTGAGAAGAAGAACCCTTGTAAATACTTCACCATGTTTGCAAAGAACATGTACAGAACACTCAGTCCTGATAAGCTTAAAGAAAAACAAATAGAAAAAGAAAATAAAACCTAGACACAAATTTGCACAATGTCTTGCAAGAGGAAAAAATAAATCAAAATCTCGAAAATCGGAACGAAAGAGAAAATGCCGTTTTAAATATTTGAACGTATTTAAAGGTTAAACTTATTTCCTCCGTGTAACGAAATAAACTGGTAAAACGCAAATTAAAGAAAATTACACAATTGAAAACAAAAAATGTTCATTTCAAAGAGGAAAAATTATAAAAAACTGGAAAGTGTCTACGTATTAAAAACCAAAACAATAAAAAATGCTTTAATCTCCTTTGTTTAACCCTTCAAACAAACAGAACTTGACAACGGAAAAGTGCTTTGAAACCTTAAACTAAGTTGATTAATGAGTGACGAAAAACATGTTTCGTTCCAATGAATTCCCTGAGACTTTAAACTGCTTTAAATTAATCTAACTTTCCTTTCAATCATAATTTTATTTTGTTGTTTTTGAAATTCCTGTTCGTTAAAAGGTCTTGAGAGTTAAAAGCAGTAGTGTGTGTAGAACCGAGGTTTTCTGTTGCAGAAGTACTAATTGCACTAAGTTGAAAACATAAGATTTTAATCATTTGCTTTCCTTAAGTTTAACAAAATAGATTAACATATCGTGACAGGCCATGACACATTAGTGAACTCATAAGATGGTTAAGAAACGAATGTACTTGATAGGTACGACATGATTTGATGCCTGCTTAACAGTTCATTTGGACAAGCAGGTACCTGGTGATGTATAACAATAATCTGGGATGCTTGGCTAGATTTCTCTCTCCACTCTGCTGTTCCTTTTTAGGATTCCATGTATTCTTGTTCTATATATAGTTGCTACGCTCGAGAACATTACGGCTGCTGGCCACGTCGACAAACACCTAGGATAGACATGGCAAGAAGGGCAGATTTCAGCAGCATCAGAACATGGAAAACACACAAACCTTTCTCTCTCTCCCACTGACTTCGTCTGGAGGAAACTTCCGCGCGATTATATACTTCACCATCTCTGCTCAGAGCAATCGCGAACGGGAGGAATGCAAATTTACAACAAATTTAAAAGTCTCACAAAATCAGTTTCTTTCTCCCACATGTTTTCGCCCTCCTATAGTACAAAAATTATATACAAATGTAAAAAAAATACGTAAAAGATTTTCAAAAAGGCTAAAGATGCATCGATTACTTAAACAAAGTACATTAAATTTTTTTTATTTTTCTGTTTTCAATAGGTAAAAATTTTCTCGTTTTTTATAACTTTTCCTCTTTGAAATGAACATTTTTTTGTTTTCAGTCTTGTTAATTTCTTTAATTTGCGTTTTACCGGTTTATTTTGTTATACGTAGAAAATAGGTTTAACCTTCAAATACTTAATACGACATTTTCGTTTTCGTTCCGATTTTCAAGATTTTGATTTATTATATATATTTATTATATATATGTACATACACACATTTTTAAATTTTGTTTTCTCTTTTTATCAGAAAATTGATGTAAGTTAATTATTTTTAGTTCTAGATAATTGTAAAGCATTTTGTTATTTTTAGAGTTTTTAATTATTTTTTTTTCGTGCCACCCAATCGGGAGAGCGATTAGCGACGCTGACTACCGATCGAAGAACCCGAGTTCGACTCCTTGTGAACGCTTAGATGTTTGTAACTGTATAGTGTCTGCGTGGCATGAGGGCGTTGTAAAAATAGAAAGTTTTTATGCTAACCTTTAACACTGCATTAGGAATTCTAAACATAAGCTGAAGTTTTGGTTTTAAAATTTTCGTAGTTTTCTGTTGAATTCTATGGGGCGTGAGTGCGTAGAAAATTGTGCTTAATGATAAAACTAAAAAGACAAAATGAAATGAGTTATCAGGCATGAATGTAAGAGCAGATTCGTAGACTGTGAATTCAGCGAGAGCGTAAAAAACATTAAAAAACCCATCTGGGCCACAGTTAAAATCTGAAACCTTTCAGACTTTTTTTTATCACATAGTTTTTATTACTTACAATAGAATGATTTTGAATTTCTTTAAAGTAGCATATCTTGAATTAATGCTGTGAGTTAATCACGTTTAAAAAATGACATCCTGTTGGATGTGATTTATTTTATTTATTTTCACACACACACATTACTTATTACAACAGTTACTTTTGTAGTGTGTTGTCAAATTTTCTTCAGATGTGAAATTATTAAAGCACTTAGCTGAAGTACTAATACTTTCAAAGAGCAGATAATAATTTTTGTGCTGCTTTTTTTATTTAAAATCTAAAAACGTAACAAAAATCTTCTCTGCAAAAAATCTCAACAAAATACTCAAAATTAGAAATTATAATGCAAGTCCACTTTTCACCCTTTTTGAACAAATTATTCCATTTTTAAAAACATTAACGAATATATATTTTAGCAGCAAGGTGGATTTAGAACAAACAAACAAGAGTATATGTAAAATATTTTAAAATCGCTTTAAAGGAACTCAAACTCCCTTTAAAGGAAGAAGAATGTAAGATTTTTCTTTCTCTTTATCCTCTTAACGTAACTGGATAATACGTCCGGCTAGTATTCAGAAGGTTAAGATTCGAATCCCGGCGAGGGAAATTCACATTTTTCACGTCTTCGTCCTCCAAAACTTTCTAAAATTACCTTAAGTTCTCTAAAAGTGGCGCCCGAACTAAAATATGGTGAACGATAATTCGTCTTTGTCATTATTTGGAGACTTATTTTCATCCTTAGCCGCCACTGAAATCGCGGGAATGCTGGTTTTTGTTCTTTTTTCTCGCGTGCCTTTGTGGTGTAACTGAGAGCGTGTATGATTGGTAATCGAGATGTCCGAAGCTCAAATCTTGAAGAAAGAATTACTTATATTTCAATCTTTTCTACCAAAAAATAAACGTAATGACTCTGCAATATATGTGTAATACCTTTCTCCCTCTGAATAATGCAAAGATTTTTAAGTATTATTAAAGCAGATATTTTCTTTCTTCAGTTTTTATTAAGTATTTCAAATTTTTAGAGTTAAGTATTTATTTTTATAGAGTTAAGTATTTCAAAATATAAGCTTTAGTAATCTAGAAAGCTTTTAGATTACGCACTATTTCAAACAATTTTATCTTATTTTGTTCAAAACTAACACCATTCCAAAATACTTTCTTTGCTGTAATCATGTAGTTGATTTCCCAACGAAGAAAACTTAGATATGACATATTTCCTTGTGGAACTGCAGCAATTTCCGGCCACTGCGGTGCGTCATTTCCGTCAATACGAGTACTACAAATCATTTTCCGGTTCGCTAAAATATTAGAGAAACGTAAGAAGCAAATAAATTTGGTCAGATTTCAATCGTCTTTGTTTAGTCATTCGAGCTTCATTACTTTCAAATGAAATCTGTGTAGTTACTTTAATGGGCGAAATATATTAAACTATGCAATTCAATTATATAAGGACACAGAGAATAATAGTTAGGATGATTATATCTACAACAATTCCCTAGCTTCGGATAGAACCTATATGGAATTATAAAACTGCTGCCTCAGATTTAAATCATATGCAATTATATATATGCTACCTAAGATTTGAACTACACTGAATTACATAGTCTATTAAATATTTCTACTACACTCTACATGCCTCAGATTTAAATTATATTACTAGCGGAAGTACCCGATTCCAGTTAAGTTAGATTGAGAGTAATTCATCTAACAATAGAGAGAACGATACCGCTATAATCCTTCTCTAATAACGATGCAAAAAATACAATTCATAGTCATACATGTTTTAGTCAGATGCAATATTTAACTCACATTAAGAATTTTGATAGAAAAATAAGTTAATTCTCTCTCATTATAAAAGCAAAATGGCACGCAGATTTTAATGATTTTCTTCTTTCTAATGAAGTGGTCGTAAAAGCTCAAGTTACGTCCAATATTTCACCAATATTCAATTTCAATCGATAAAATGTGGCAAAAACAAATTATCATAATTGATCAGAAATCAATAAAGTGAACAAACAAACACACAAACAGACTTCTTTATAAGGTGTAGATTTTATGAAACGTAAGAGATTTTTGATTAGCAAAGTCTGCGATTTGAAGGCGAGCATTAGCAACACTTTCGAAAGAAAGCATTTTTTTATCTCCAAAGCGCGAGACTGTTGCCATTCGAAAAAATGAGTGCGAAAATGAGCGCTTTCAGAGTTTTTAATTAATATTTCGGCTGATTAAAGTTGTACGAAGATGGGAATAATCGAAATGGCTTCCCACGAATTTTTGGAAAAGGGAATAATGTATTTAATGGTTGGCAATGCTATTTTTATTTCATCGTAAAGCTTAGAAATTTTTGTACAAACTCTAGGATTTGAAAGCGAGCAGTGGCAACAACTAAATGAAGCAGATTTTCATCTCCAGGTTGCGAGAGTGCTGCCACTCGGAGAAATGAGGGCGACAATTAACGTTTTTCCGAGTTTTTAATTAAGATCTTTGATTTTAGCTACTTTTTTTGGAAAAAGTGAACATCGACCTTTTACAGGACCCAGAAAAGAATTGTAGAAAGTTTGGTGACAATAGCTGTAGTAGGGACTGAGTTATTAGAGGACAAACCAACAGACTTTCTTCTTTATATAAGTATAGATAGATATAAAGTTTTTAAAAATTTAATTTATCGTAGACAGAACTATAAATCTGAGAAACTATAAATTCTAAATAACCAAATGCTATTAGTGGCAGCGGGGATAAAATCATTCAACACTAGTAGTTTCTCCTGATGTTCAGTGGCCCCACAGAATGAAAGGACTGAGAGCTTTTTCATTTTAGTTTATATATAACGTAAATATTAGTCTTCTATTTAAATAAAGCTCTGTATAAAGAAATTTTCTATGAGACATGTAATGTTTGTTGTTACTGTTGCCAGATTCCATATTTCATGGAAGAATGGTTGCCAGAGCCTCAAGGATCTTGGACTTCTACCCCACCATGGTTGGTTGGTGACAAAGGACAGTTCGCCTTATGCTTAATAGCGGTAAACAGGCATATGTCCCGCGCCGTCCACTAACCAAAAACCTCACGAGGCCACCACGGGAGTTCATTAAGATGTTAACAAGAGCATTTACATGACCAGACAAGGGCAGATTGCGTTTGCTTTACTATGTTGACATTTGTTGTTGCTATTTCCTATGGTGATTGTGCATATTCATAATAAAATTAAAATAAAAATACATATACAATTAAAAATACTTTTGAGGAAGTGCACAGATGGGAGCGGACTGAGAGTCTCTCACCTCTATCCCTTACCACCAAACCACACAGATTTTCGGCTCCCCATATATTTAGAATTCTCCAAGCAGCAAGACATTATGCCGTTACAAGCATCCATATCTTCTTCGGGATTTGAACCCGAACCCTTCGGTATGACACTCAGAGTCAATAACCAGCATTTCGTCTTGGTGACTGAAGTATAAAATTTCCACTGGAATAAAAATCGTTCTTAAACTAATAAAGGAACATAAAACAGGCAAATCGATAACCTTCTATTCGGCGTAGATTTTGTAAAATCTCAATCGATTTCAAGGGCAAAACGGCTCCCCCTTCATCAGGAGCCAAAAATGAGGCAGAAGCCAAAAATGAGGCTCCTGATGAAGGGGAACCGTTTTGCCCTCGAAATCAATTGGGATTTTTTCAAAATCTACGCCGAATACAAGGTTGTCGATTTGCCTGTTTTATTTTCCACGTCGGCGTGTTTCTCTTGCGTCTTAATAAAGGAACAGTTTTTTCCACGTACCTAATTTATGACATTAGAAACATATTTTATTAATTACAATAATGTATTTTGATATATATCAGGTATCTATATAATTAAAAATTAAAATAAAGATTAATATTTTAAGAAATATGTTACCTCATTTTAAATCACACACATTTTTAAGCCTTTCAGTTTGCTATTCAGTTACATACTGTGCTGAGTTATTTGAATACTGCAAGACACACAATTTTGCCTATGACTTCTCCCTCCTTCTTAGCATGCCTTTAGTGGTTCGAGTGCCGGGGAGGGCATTGCTCATTCTTCACATCTCCTGCTTTAAAAAATACATAATGACTCTACAGTGGCACCCGAACTAAAAAACAGGTGGTGGAGGATGATTCTCCACCACCGGGGGAGTATAGAAGTTGAGCTGAGGGCGCAACCCGGTCCTCCTTGCAAAGCAAAATTTGCCCTATGACCTATTTGGGCTGCGCCAGTTCAAAAAACCACAAACGAAGGCATCCAGCGACCCAGCCATGTCCCAAACAGTAAACTAAAACTAAACTAAACTCTAAATACCGGGAAACCAGGCCCCGAGTCCGACTAACTAAAAAGGTTATAATAACGTAACAAAAAGAACTCAAAATATACATTCAGTCAGCATTTCTTTACACAGCTGCTGAATCTTTTATTCTTAAACACACACGGAAAGAAGAAGAAAATAAAACAACTAATAACTAAACAAAATGAAAAGTTAATAATAAAAATAAAATAAAAGAAATGTTAATATAACAACAAACACACAATCACCCGCACATACACAACACACAAAAATTTAACCTGTGCATCTGTGCCTATAGCTTCTCTATTTCCATTTACGTATAATCTCCATCATTTTTTGGCAGTTTCCTTTTCTTTCCAATTCCTCTTCTCATAAACTGACAATCTGTACCTTGTTAATTTACACTGTTCAATGAAATGCACATGGTCACCAAATTTATTACACACTAAACATTTATCATTTTACTGTAAATTAAATCTCTTCAAATAACTAGGAAATCTGCCATGCCCGGTTATAAGCTGATTAAGATCAATATCATTTATAATTTTCATATTTTTACCCGGGACAAATACTTTTAATAAATCGGTATTGCCCAATGACAGATCCCACTGATTTTTCCATTTTTCATAAATATCTTTTTTCATAATACCAATACATTTCCTTCTCGAAGCTTGAGCGTCGATGATGTCAACATCTTCTGTCATTGATGCTTCTTTTGCCAAAGGAACTGCCTTCTCATTGCCCATATGACCTATATGAGTCTTAACCCAATTAAATAACATATGATGTTTTTCTTAATTTGAAGATAAAGTTCCTTTTACTCAAATTTTGTTGGACGGGGTTGGAGAGAAACTGGAGAACAGACATACAGTCTGAATGTATATAAGGTATTTGTCCGGTCTTCTTAGCATGCCGTCGTGGTGTAATGGTCAAGCCCCCTCGGGGTGTGTTCGAGAGGTCCGTGGTTTGAGTCTCGGAGAGGGCATTGCATATATTTTTATGTCGCCTACTTTCAAAAAATACCTAATGTCTCTACAGACTATTTGCCTAAGGGGAAGGATACCTTCGTGGGGGAATTTCTAAGGAAAATTATCTCGTATATGCATTACACTTGGGGAGGAGCAGTATTACTCATGTTATCAGCTCATTCGCCAAGTTTCGCTCCTTGGTCGAGTTAGGAATGTTTAGGCATCTTAAATACTTGGCCAATAATGAGCCCAATTACATACTGAATAAATATTGGGGGAAACCTGATCATGTGCGAAACGCAGGCGCGATAAATTAAACACAGTATATGTTGTGAAGAGCAGCTTTTAATCGAGATAGAAGAATGCTAGATCGGAGGTGGCGTGTAGTAACACAGCATATTGTAACTTTACGTAAGGCTCATATCATGTATCGCCCTGCGGTCAGCCAATCAGCTGCCTCCAGTAGCGGCGAAAACCCAGCAGATGAGACAGGCAGAGTATGTGACAGACGAGAGTTGTCTGCAGAACTTTTTTAGGGCGTTCGCGCCTGAGTTCGAATTGCGATTTTAGCCAGGGTGGCTGATTCAATTTTTTAGGGTGTTAGGAAACCTGAGTTTAAATGGACAATCCATGAGTATTTTCTTATAGCGTACTCTATCAACATGTAAATATTTTATACATAAAAGTCGTGTTTCTAGGTAATAAAATGTTAAAATTTCAATCACGTATTGTGTAACATGTTTACCATCCAGATAAGCAGAGCAGCTCAAAAATTTTATTAACACTACGCTAAGGATGTTTATAACGCAAATAAACAAAATTTTAAAGATTAAAATAAGTAACACAAGAACTTAATAGATGTGAAGAAGTTTCTTTTTAATTGCTGCTGTTAATGACGGAGAGAATGTTTTCGGTTCGGGAAGACATGTCAATATTCACACGCACCCGGCAGAAATTATTCTCCGTGTTTGAATGATAACTTCATATACTACTTTTGTATTCGTGTAGTACAAAAACTGCGTTAAAATACTCTGTTTAGTTTCATTATTTCATGCCAATTCACTTTTGAAACTCCAGAAAAGACTTTAGTCACAATTCTCCTTCATGCTTAATCTTGAGAAGTTTTAATTTACATCCAAAACAACACTGGAATGAGTAAAAGAAACCGAATGATAGATTAACTTTACATGTCAGTTGCTTCATATTTGGATTTAAAATGTGCAAGGACTTCCCTTCAGATTCAAAGTTTCTCACTGAAAATCAATAGCGTAAATGACATTAACTGACGCTAATAATTCACAATGCATTACGTATATATTATATGTGTAATGCAGGTTTTTTTCATTTTAGTTTAATTTCTTTAAAAACTTTTAAAAAACTCCACTTGAGGTTATTTTCAGTTAGTTCATATACTTTGTGATTTAGATTAATATAAACCATTTGCTGCTTGAGGGAATATTTGTTGGGAGTCTTATATACAAGCGAATCAGTAAAAACAATGCACAAATGCATCTTGAATAATTAGGTTTTTTTTATTAGTCCAAAGGGATTTGAATTCCGAAGAACTATTACTTTCGTTTTGGTATTTTGCGTCGTTTTACTTTTCAATTTACTGCTTATTTTATTTTTTTTAGCTTTCTCTTCAAAAATCGTCTGCGTTGCACGGGAAAATAAAAAGGAATTTTAATTACAATTCTAAATTTATAGCCAAATAAATGTGAAATTCGTACAATATTCTCTAAAACTTTAATGGATTTTTCATTAACAAACTCAAAGATTTCAAAGCCAGCAATACCAACGTTGTACAGAAAAACATTTTTATCTCCAGCGCGTGAGAGCGTGTACCGAAATTTCTAAAGATATGCTCAATTTAAAATTATTTTGAGATATTGCTGTTGAACTGGTTTAAGTGCGAAGAACATGGTATTTAATAAATAAAGGTAACACACAAAATGTTAAATAAACGCCCCTTTAGACGTAATTAAAATATGAAACCTTTCAGATTTTTTTTAGTCCCAAGGAGCCTTGTCCCTGAAGTACTATTTTTTTCGTTTTACGATTTTGCGTCGGAAACATTAAAAGTCTGTATCACTTTTCAAACTGCTGCCACGAAATATTGCAGCCCTGTATTATATTTAAAGAAATTAAATAATGAAGAATGTGCATAAATGTATGTATGTTTCTCGCATTGTGATAAAACGACGGTACCTAAAGCCATCGAATTTTGAATGCCATAATCCTGCTGCGAATATAGGCATCTGGAAGCCCAAATTTAAAATTTGGAATTTGTTTTATTAACGATTTCATATTTTGTAAAACTTTAACGAGTTTTTGATTAACAAACTCGAGGATTTCAAAGCAAGCAATGGCAACGTTGTACAGAAAAAAACATTCTTATCTGCAGCGCGTGAGACTGTGTGTAGGAAATTCTAAAGATATGCTCAGTTTAAAATTACTTGTCGATATTGCTCTTTAACTGAATTTTATGGCTTAAATACGAAGAACATGATATTCAATAAATAAAAGTAACATACAAAATGTTTAAAAAACGCCCCTGTGGACGTAATTTAAAATCTGAAACCTTTCAGATTTTTTTTGCATTATATTTGCTTTTTGTTTATTAAATAAATATTCACAGTTCAACGTAATGCCATAAATATCTTTTCCCGTCCTTATCATTTGACGCACTGATATTTTCAGCACCTAATGTTGAATATAAGTACGTATTTATGGTCTACATCTTTAATTGTTTAGGTTAATGTTTAAACTAGTAGCTTTGAATAATAGCTTATTTTATACTTATTTCAGGAATTAAACTGAAATATGCATATCGGAATCACTGTAATTTCTTTTTAATCTTATGATTATTATAATTTTAGTTGTTTTTAACTTTTTGACGCCTTAACTCTTTGAGGTATAAGAGTACAGTCGGAAGTTCCAGATTGAAATATTTTGATATTTATTAAAGTCATTGCAATTTTCAGAGAGGTAATGTTGTAGCTGAGTCGAAGAGCTTGTTATGTTCTGTACTGCTAAATTTGATTTCTCATCCGTTTGATTTTTCTGTATACTTGACATTTTCCTTCCTCTTGTTTAATTTTATATGATGCATGAAATTGTTTCTAATAATGAAACTGGTTTAACAACCAAACTGATTTCTTTTATTAAGTGTAATTACCTCAGAACACAAAATTCGTTTGCATTACATCATATACAGAAGTATGCTAATTATACTAATTATATGTAATCAGCCTACATTAAATACAGAAATTATGATTTATGCCGATATAATTATGTTATCCTTCGACATTTCTGTACGTAATTATCAAAGCTAATGATCAGAAAAATGCTTCAACGCTGCGGAAATTCTCGCTATAGATTCTCACGAATTTCAAGCCATTTAAAAGATTTGGCAAATATCAGATTTCTTTTGCAAATGTCATATAAATTCACGGATGTTAGTTTGTTCCTATCGTGTTTGAAATTTTTATTGTAGCTGTCAAATTATCATTTTTATAATAAAATAATTTTTATGCTACTTTCCGTAAATGTACGCTGCAATGTAGTTGTGTTTCAAAATCGAAAGTAGAAGACTGAATTAGCTAAGTTTTACTGTATCTTATAATGTGAAAGAAGTTATTTTCCGAAGTTAAATTTTCTTTCTACTGCCTATTTATACTGATAAAATCATTTCGAATCCAGCAGTCCAGATGGTTTAGTGGTTAAGGGGAGGTTATAGCGGAACTAAAGGACGCGGGTTTGAATACCGGAGAAAACGGCACCTTTTTTCCGCTCGTATGCAATAAAAAAAGGAAAGGGAAATAGGTTGCGATAAATTAAGAATTATTGGTTATTGGAATTAAGAATTCAAAAGCGAAATGTGGTTCTTTTTCTTAAAAGTGATGTCTTATCTTGCGTTTTCTTTACTATTAGATATCCAAACTGTATTGAGCTTCACTTTTCAACTATTTCAAATCATATAATTTTATAAATAGGTCTAGTTATGTAAACATCCGAAGTTTAAGAAAAGTATTTTATTATCATTAAAGTTACTTTTTAATTTAGGCAGTGAATTTGATAAGAAAATGTTTGATCTGGTGATACATATTAAGCTCTTAATACTTCTACGAATTTCTTCTACGTCTGTGAATACATATTTTTTTCTCCTCAAAAATAAACAACATGCTTAAGAAAAAAAGTAGAAAGAAAGATAGATAGGAAGCGGAAAAGCAGATACAATTAACGCACGCCCATGAAGTGCCATTATTGAAAGATTCTGTCTTTGATAAACCACGGTTCATACTACAGGTTCCTTTCTATGATCTGAATACTACTCTTGGTGTTAAAAGAGAAAGATTTACATTCAGAGGAAAATACGGGGGGGGGGGGGAAAAAAAGAAAATTGGGGTTAAAGAAAAAGATTTACATTCAGAGGAAAATACGGGGGGGGGGGAGAAAAAAAGAATAAACTTAAGTTAAACTTCAATTAGTTGGAAGCTTCATTAATCTGATGATTTAAATAATTTTTGGGAAACTTAAAAATTTACTAGAAACTAAGATTAAGGGTGTGGGTATTTTACAATAAGGTAAAAACGATGTGAGAGCAAATAAAATATCTTTAAATATCTTATCCTTTGCTTAAGAAAGAAATCAAAGCAATGGAGTGAAATCGACGATTATTTTAAAAGAAAGCAAAACTGATATAATCTGATGATTTAAATAATTTTTGGGAAACTTAAAAATTTACTAGAAACTAAGATTAAGGGTGTGGGTATTTTACAATAAGGTAAAAACGATGTGAGAGCAAATAAAATATCTTTAAATATCTTATCCTTTGCTTAAGAAAGAAATCAAAGCAATGGAGTGAAATCGACGATTATTTTAAAAGAAAGCAAAACTGATATATATCCAAATGAAATATTTCTTACTTTGTCTAGAAAAAACTTTTAGTATCATAAAAAAATATAAAAAATAGTATAAACTTTTAACTCCGCTTAAGATGCCCTTTTTTAATGAGTCCCAAGAATGACGTATTATCGGGATTTATTATAACTATAATTATTCTAAAATAGGGTTGATACTTGCTTAAAATATATGATATGTAATCAGATGAAGCATTTATTTCTCTGTCTCTGGGACAAATAGTGTTGAATGAGACTAATAAAAGATTAACTTAATTTTTTTAATTTAATACGTAACTTCGTAAGATTTTAGCTAAATGAACGTTACTTTGTTCTAGATTTTTACTTGAACTGTGAAGCGACTAATCACTGAGTCCAAACTCACTAACAATGCGTACTAAGTGTGAAAAAACCTTTTTATCAACCCAAGGAAGAACTTACAGTCGGCACTCCTTATGCTTACAAACTCAGCCAGTACGTTTGGCTGTAACTGAAAAATTAAAATTAAGCTTAAGTAAATAATCAGCTGAAGCTACGCAGAGATAATTAACGAGAGCTGGCTCTTAGTCCTACCACCGACGTAGACAAACCGGCAATTAATATGCACGGCTGTGAAATAGGAAGCTTATATTAGCAAAATAATGTGACCGATAGGAAGAATACGCTCCGTCTGAAACAATTCAGACACAAAAACTGGTAGAGACATTAGGTTATTCTGGAGCAGGAGATACGAAAAAGCCCGGACTCGAACCTCGGACCTCTCGAATACGAGCCAAGTGTGCTGACCATGGCACCAGGAAGGTAAGTTAGGAATGCGGAAGAAATACCTTATTTACTCCCTCTATTAAAGGGCGATTGGGGATTAAGGGACCAAATAGCCAAATCCCGGTGGTGGAGATTCATCATCTACCACCTTTATTAGTTCGGGCGCCACTTGTAGAGACATTAGGTTATTCTAAAGCAGGAGATACGAAAAATGAGCAATGCCTTCGCTGGGACTCGAACCTCAGACCTCTCGAATACGCGCCGAGTGTGCTGACCATTATACCACAATGGTATGCTAAGAAGGCGGGAGAAATACCTTAATGAGAGAAAATAGAAAAGGTAAATAATTCAACAAAACTATTTAGTTTAAAACTAAGTAAGTCTTTTCAACCTTTTAACAATTCACAGCTGACGTACTTTTGGAGTTTGTTATGAATATAATTACTATAAACTTCTATCAATGCTTGCTTAATATATATAATGTGTAAGCCAATTAAGAATTTTTTATTTGATTAATAAAATTAAATTAAACTAAAATTACAAAAGATTTATTAAAATTTTAACTCGTTTAATATGTCATTTGCTTCACACGTTATTTTTATTAGTTTCAGGATAGGCATACTATTGGGTACATACATTTTGCTCTCAACTACCACTCAGGCTTACGTAAAATAATAATATGATTCTTTATAAACTGTTTTATCAAGTTAAATGAAATAAATACATTCTCCCTCCATTTATAAAACGATCCCTTTAGGTTAGCTATAAATTTTACTTATATTTTTATTCAAGCCAGTGTGACATATTTACTGATCCTAAAGAAACAGTTTCCGAAGCAGAAAGATTAACCAAGAAATTCAATTTACCTTCCGCGGCAAAAGCAAGGTAGCTGGAAAGAAAACTAAAAGAAAAAAAAAACTGCGTGTTCTCAGACACAAAGAAACAGAATCTTTTTGTGTTTGTGCTATAACTATCTACCTCCCCCAAGGTTGTTTCCGGTCATGAAAAGGGGTAGGAAATGGGAATGGTAAAATAGAAATTCCAGAAAGTTTTGGGGAAGAAATACAAAAATATGGCGCATTCAGATAAGAACAGAGAAAGGATTTGTTTCGTATTACTGGTATTGTTTGGTGTGTTACGGACCCTTTAAGGTTTTGGATTTTTACTTCGATTTAGTTTTCTTTTCTTAAATACCATTCCTTAATGGATTAGTCTTAATGATGGATACAGTAGCCTTGCAAGAATGGTCGAAGGAGAATTACGTAAGGCCTTATTAATGTATTAATTTGTTTGGGTTTATTTCAGTTAAAAAGTTTTTTACAGTGCTCAAAACAATTCACCATTATATAGAACAAATATTTATTTGGTTTAAATTTATGCGTTTCGAATAACTGCAAGTGTTTTGAAATTGATATCTTATTTAATGGTCACTGTTGATAGATTTATAGTAATCTGCTTAGCTTTTTTATCCAGATTTTCCGTTTGGAGATGAGGTAGTTATGACTTTACAACAGATGCGAGAGATGAAGAGTTATTAAATTATGCTAACAAGAATAGCGAATCTACAAGGATAGATATCCAACGAATTGTAGTGCACATTTTTTGAGGCAACTAATGTTATACAAAATTCTGCTATTTTAAGCAAAGCATTTGTTGCCCAATACGCTCATATTGAAAGAAATAATAATAATAATGATGATGATGATAACAACAATAAACGTGCACACATTTGAATGTGTCCACTTTTCGCATAATTTTCACGTGTTTTACTTGAACAAACCTCTCGCATAAGAAGTTGTCGGTAGGCATTTTGTAGCCAGGTTGTATTTCAGTCAATTTGCTACGCTTTCTCTTTATTTACCCCCGATTCGCTAACTAAATTTCAAAATTTTGTATTACTTTAATATAGTCAGATTATGATGCAAGGTAAGTCTTTGTGTTTTTTCTTTTTTCCGTGGCATCATCACTTTCTCTCTAAATCTCTCAAATTCTTCTATTGCACTGATTCCAACAATCATGATAGCCTTCGCTAACTTCGAATACTCTTCTGCTGAATGTCAATATCATCTGTCTTATCGGTATTGCAGCTTAGACATCTGTTATGCTAACATTTTTTTTTTCGTATTAATACTAAGATCTAAGAAATACGTAGAAATGTATAAGAACCTATAATGAAGATTTAAGCCGCTCTTTGGAAGCGTATGTATGTTCGTAAAGCTAAATACATCGCCTACCAACAGCCGAGCATCAAATCAACGAACACTGGTAATTCGACGTGGGTTCAATTTCAGGCGAACGGGCTGTCTTCATGAATTTTTTTTATAATTCTCATGTGTAACCTGGATACATGTCAAGTTCGCTTCAAAATTTCTCCATGAAGCTATCCTTGCGCAGATAACCCTCTCGAGTTTTGCCATATTAAAATAAACCTGAGAAAACTGTAAACAATGTTGGCCTACTATGTAAAATTATTTTGCTTAGAAAGTTACTATGTATAACTATTTATTAAAGCGATAAAATTTATCATCCAAAACAGTAGCCACTATTCAAATCTATAACATTTTGATAACGTAAAAGCGGATTTCATATCACGTTCACGAATAGCTGAGCTGCTTAAAAGTGAAGAAATATATTAGCCACTCACTCATCTGCGTTTCGTTAAAAGAAGTGATAGCGCAACTCGGTGGTTGAAAACTGCGTGAAGGTGCAAGGATTAGTTCAAGCATCGAATAAGTCAAAACTTTCAAGCTCAACTTCAGCAGTGTTCAATTGGTTATTCAATCAACATGTGGCCTCATAAGAAACAGAAAGCACAATGTCACGGGAATATCTGCACGAGATAATTTCCCAAAGAGGTGTTGTAACTAGAAAAATACAGTTTTGCAGGAGTAGGTGTTCAGACAGGAGAGATAGAAGAAGACGTTAAACAATCTTGCTTAACCCACACAGCAAAGTCCGTAAATCTTTACTTTTACTATGTTGGTACAATTCGTTCTTTTCTTTTCCGTGGATTATGTGGCTTTTCTTCTATTTCTTAGTTTCTACGGCATCAAATCTATGAAGCGTGTGCTTCAACCTTTATGACCACGGAATCTACACCAGAGTGCAAAACTTGAGCAACAGCAGAGTTTTTTGACATAACTCCACGAGAAATCAACTGAGAGACATGAAATGCAGAAATGAAGGAGAGTATTATGTACGTAAAGGATAACGAAAGCATCGGAGCTGAAAAAGGAATACAATGCATACGGTATGGAATCAAACAAGAACAAGCTTTATTGAACGCATAGTATCGTCACTCATGATTGTCTATCCAAGAGGAAGAACAACAAACAGATGTTCCTTAATATGGGATATGTCCTCCCCTCACTGCAATGGTTGCTTTGCACCGTCTCCGCATACTCAGAACCAGCTGGTGCAACATTTCTTGCGGTAGACGTGCCCATTCCTCAATTAGCATCTGTTTGAGTTGTTGGGTGTTCTCCGTAGGATGTAAGCGTGCTGC
>KL815171.1:0-23824 GCA_000611955.2 Stegodyphus mimosarum
TGGGCATCTGGAAGCCCAAACTTGAAATTTGGAATTTTTCTTATCGATTTTGTATTTTGTAAAGCTTTACAAATTCTTTTAGCAAAGTCAAAGATTTCGAAGCGAGCAATGGCAACGTTGTCCAGAAAAAACATTTTTATCTCCAGCGCATGAGACCGTGTACCTGAAGTTTTAAAGATAAGCTCAATTTAAAATTATTTTGCGATATTGTTCTTGAAGGTTCTTCTTAGGTTTAAGTGCGAAGAACATGATAATAGAGGTAATACACAAAATGTTAAACGCCTCTTCAGACGTAATTTAAAATCTGAAACCTTCCAGATTTTTTTCCTGACAATTTTCCATATGGCTCCCCCACTTGTCATTTTAAAAATTAAGCCCTGTTTGTATGAGAACCAAATTGAGAAAATTTTTCGAAGACATTCCATTAACTTTTAAAACATTGAACAGTCAAATTTTCATTAGCAAACGCAGAACAAGCGTTGGTAGTTTGCTTAAGAAATATCGCTACACAGAATATTTACCTCTTTCGTACTTACGTAAAATCCCGTTGATCATTTTTGCCTATTAAGCAAAAGACGCCAAACTACGCGATGTTTTGCTAAAAATGGAAAAGTCCTCTTCATACACGCTGGGTTTGGTGTAACCTTGATTACACGTGTTGTTATTATTTTTGAGTAAAGGTTCTTTTTTCCCCCTCTATCACGCATTTTCGAAAAAAAATTGATTAAAGTTTGGGATCCGGCTGCTACAGAAGAGCATGCTGTTGAATATTTCCAGAATCATGGAATCTTGCCCCCAAAAAATGTGTTAGTAGCCACGATATGGCGATATTATGGAAAAAATAATGGACATTTTTAATGAAAAATTAAATGTAAATAAATGATAATATAATAAGCTTGGAAGAAAAATTAGAATAGAACTTTTCTTCTTGTATTCAGTAAATAGGTTTTGGAGTTTGGCGCAACTGGCGCTGTTTCTTGTGATCGACGGAATTTTCCGTAAAGTACCACCTATTTTTTAAACTATTTTCATTAGAATTGCAGAAATATCTTACCTAAACATTTTATGTTTTAAATAATCTATTTTATAACACTCATTCTATTCAGACTATACAAATTAAAGGATTACCTTTTGTATTATCAGAAGAGGTATAATATTCCACTACTCTTGAACAGCTTTTCAGAATATAAAGGAGGTTGTAAGTCGAGGTTTGGACAACCTGCTTTCTAAAAGCACAAAAATGCATTGGTGAGAGATCAGAAGATTTAATAGGGTATGGCCTTGATACCCGCTTCTTGTTCCATTTTTTCCCCAGGAAATTAAATGTTAGATCTTAACGCGTCCCTGCTTGCTTTGTCTTCATGCATTTCTGCTGATTAATCACATTGCGTGTAAATAGAAATTATTTAACACTTGAAAATTGCTTATAAAATGTTTTTCATAACATGTGGACTTGGTATTGGCATTTTTCTCCACACTGTATTTTTAATTTGCCCTTGTTTAAAAAAACGGCAACAACCATACATCCCTAAGGAAAACTTTCTTTAGATTCCTTGATCCATCTTTTAGGATTTTCCCCTCTTTGATAATAAATGGATCTCTTTTTATGGCAGTCATTTAAGTGCCCGAAGATTTGTCCGTTATGACAACATTTTTTTATTTTTATTGGGATAAATGTTTCTCGCAAAGAACTCTGCAGCACGTTCTGCATTCCGGGGTATGTCGGAGGAGGAAGAAGATGCGCATTATGTTTTTCCCCCTTTTAAGATTCAAATCAGCATTAATCGCTTTGTTTACAGTTGATACTGAGCATTTTAATGATTTTACAACTGACCTTTAATTTGTGGATTACCTTTTACCGTTAAAGATCTTACTTTTGCAACATCCGAAACATTCCGTGTTTTTCTGGGATACGTATTTGGAACAATTTTTCCACTTGAAGTTTAATTTTGACGTTTTTTCCTTTGCTTTTCACAACATTACCTATATTAGCCATGGATACCGAAAAGCCATGGCTTTCGCAACATCTTTTAGTAACTAAATAAGAATTTTCTTCGGAGACAATGCAAATACAGCCTTCCATCTTTGCTTCTGTAACAGCTATATTTTGCACGAAAACAAAACTCTCAAGTATCAGACGGTACGTTATGCTTTCAAAAATATAGCTGAATTTTGAAAAAAAATTCCCAACGATAAGATTTGTTTGACAGCAAAGCAGAATAGTCTAAAAAACGTGCCAACAGCCTCTCTATATTGACAACTGGTTGTGTTATAGAATTGGTGCGCCATGAATGAAATTCTTACATACCCCTTCATGCCACATTAAGTACATTGTTCATTAACGAAATCTACAGATTCTCACCCTCCAAAGTTCAGCACTTATTTCGTGGAGTCAAAAAGCAACTGTCTTCTGCCCTTCTGTATCGTCTATTGAAACATTTTTCTACCTAAATTAACTTTTCTGCACGTATTCGATTAAATACTCTATGGAAATTTTTATAGTTAATAACACACTAACTCTAATTTTAAATAGACTCGTATTGGTTGTTTATTAGTAATTGCATCGAACTTTTATGCTATTGCCTCTTCAGTCGTGTCAGCAAACTAATTTTGCATTTTACGACTAGTAGTTCGGGATAGTTAACTTTAAAACTTGGTTTAGGCTTTATTCGTTTGAATTGATGTAAAACTTTGTTCAGAAGAGATATGGATATTTAGACATAATTAACTGCATTCAAATCATTCCTATATTTTTGGTTAAATTAAAATTAATGTTTCACACTTGACAGAACATCATCTGTGTTAACGTAATTGAGCATGCTGAATTTTCCGTATGAACCCAGCTTAGAACATAAACGTACAGGAAACACGTCTTAGATGAAGTTAAGAACTAAATATTTTACATGTAAATTTTTACTTGCTAGAACTCTGTGCAACTCTAAAATCAAATGCATTAAACGATTATAATTTCTTTCAATAAAGGTTCTGGGTCGAATACCTATGAACAGAATTCTTTCCCTAGGGCTTAAAATCCGTAAAACCGTGTCACCGTTACCACTGAAGTGCGAAACTCGTTAACGTGCACATTACCTAACTAACCCGTAGAGTAACTGATTTGGTCCGTTAAAGTGCGAAATGAAGTTTTCTGCACGTTACCTGGGTAATGTGCACATTAACAGCTTCCTTATCGTTAAAGTTGAAAAGTTTGTTTCCATCATTTCCTTTCCCTCTCCCTACACTTTGCACATTACCTACTAAGCATTCGCTAATCTGCACATTGCCTACTAGGCGCTCGTTAAACTGAAAATAAGATCTTTGCTGGCATCACAGCAACGTTTCTGTGTGCTTAAATTAACATAATGTTTATTTTTCCATATCTAAAAAATCAAGTTAATATAATCAACAAGCTACTTTATAGAATCAATCGCCAATCAGTTAAGAATCGTAATACAAAGAATAATTGCCTACTAGGCGCTCGTTAAACTGAAAATAAGATCTTTGCTGGCATCACAGCAACGTTTCTGTGTGCTTAAATTAACATAATGTTTATTTTTCCATATCTAAAAAATCAAGTTAATATAATCAACAAGCTAGTTTATAGAATCAATCGCCAATCAGTTAAAAATCATAATACAAAGAATCAAACGGTTTAAATATTATTAGAATTAAGAAAATAAATTTGGAAACCATGTGATAAAATTATGCTCACTTATTAGTCCTATTTAAAAGATTTTTGAATTGCACACCAACTGGATTTTGCGACAAGTGCACCTATTAATAGCACACTTAAATTTGCAGTAATGTCTTCGAAAATCCTGCCCAATCAACAATTTAAAACTGACGGCTGTCTTAAGTGTACAGAAACGTTGCTGTTGTTCTGGCAAAGATCTTAATTTCCCTTTAACGAGTGCCTAGTAGGTAATTGGCAGATTGTCTGTGTAATTTGGAGTTTACATAGGTCATTCGAGAAAAACAACTTTCCGCATTTTAACCATCCTAGTTAATCTGCAGCATAATTGATTTCCGCAGTTTGCGATATCGTCAATATTTGTACGGCCTTTGCTTTAGAAATAGACTATCATAGAACGGATTCAAAGTTTAGAGATGTTTGGAAACAATTCTTGCAGGAATTAGACAAAATTTGAAACATTCCATTTGATTTATTTTTTAGCACAGTTTAAAGTTGGATTTTAAATGCGCAATGACATTTATACCCGCACTATTTAGTGCATAGACCATTACTGCAGTATGGGTATTGTGTATGGTTACTGGCTGCCTTATGTACGTATTATTAATGATTGCATTGCTTTAAAAATCAGGAAGGGTTTTGTTTTTTACCAAATCTGGAAGCTTTGCTGTACCAAACATGTTTTTGGAAGCCCTAATGTTGATAATGCTGTGTTAATTTGCTCTGGGTACCATCATTTGAGTATGTGTGCTAATGTTAAGTATGGCTGAAGTAAGTACAAGGATGAATGTTGACGGGTTATAGTATGATGAAATTGTAAATTTGAGATTTTTGTATAGGTTAGGTGATGGATGACAGATATTTTATTTTTGCATGAAAGCTGGTTTAATTGCTGAGAGATATGAATGTTCTATGTGTAGCATGATATGAAATTGTGTGAAAGGAAATATGTTGTTTGAGTTATCGAAACAAAATTTACAGCGCTGTTCCTAGGCCATTGGCTGCCTGTGTACTTTCCTAAGATTGTCGCCCCTCAAATTAAAAAAGTGCTCAATACTTAATAAAATTTTAGAGTCCGGCTGCCCGTCAGGAACGGCTCAGAAAATTTATGTTACAAAAATTAAAATTGTTATTTTATTATGATTCAAAATTTATATTGTTGGTTATTTATTCCTCTCTATCTGTTAAGACAGCATTTTGATGCCATCTTGGATTTGGCAAGTTTTTTTAAAAAATTGCCAAGGGTACCGTACAAGTAAATTTTTAACACTTTTTTTGGAGGAGGTATTTTATAAGCCTCATTGCCAAAACAAGTTTATTATTGGTGCCTTTCATTCTAGGTCACACAAAACTAAACTTGATTTAGCAAATTTCTGAAAATGATTCAACCTTGAAAGATCATTAGAAATAAAGACAGGCATTTCCTCTGCACTTTTCTTTATACAATTCAGAACTCTTTTTTTTTTTTTTAATATTTAATTTATATGTGAATTCCTTGTAAAATACATTTTAAAGATTTTTAAAGAGATGCTTTAAAATTATCATCAAATGTTAAATCTTATCAGAACAGTCATTACCAACAGAAAGATCTGCTGATCATAAATAGTCATACTGTGGTTTAGAGAAATAGTTGATCATCAAACATGTTACAAATAAGTGAATCATAGCAATATTGGGAAAAAAATACTACATGGTAAATAGCATTTACCTAACTTAAAATATGCAAGCTGTCTGTATATCCAGTCATATATATTCCAAAATATATAATTAATGTAGATACACTGAAAAAACACACAAAAATGTTTGTCTTCTTAACTTTCAGCATTCATTTCTTGTTTATAACTCTGCTTGAAAAGGAAACATTCAATTTTATTTCTGAGAAACATAACAGAATGAGAAAAAATTAATATGCAGAATTCAAAATATTCATTTACTTATTTACATTTGACAGAAAATTGCAAATACGTGTCGAAACTGGCTAATATTCAGTCTTTTCATTTTTATTTATTTCCTAAATTATTATTAAATCAAACATTAATTATCTATCAGGAAACAAATTTAAAATAATAAATGCTAGAACAAAAGCATAATATACTACTGTTTCTAAATTTACAATGAGTAAAATACAGCCAACACTCTATTATAAAATTTGTCATATTTTTTTATGAGAAAAAAGGTTCCATACCCACTTTCATAGTAGTATTCTAGATTTGTTCGTAAAAATTTTTAGCAACAATTTTGTTTAAATATTCAAAATTTTTTTAATGTATATGTTAAAATTCATCATCGCATTTTGAGCCCCCCACAAATATGAAATGCCTATGAGTGAGTTTTCATCTGATCAAAATGTGATGCTAAATTGTTACAACAAGCAAGGAAATCCACTTATAAGTAAAATTACATCACAAACCAAAGAAATCTTTGATATGCTGCGACAAGATTGTTTTTGCAAACGTTTAAACAATTTTAAGAAATTCATGTTAGGTGAAACAACATGAAAGTCTAAAAACCCCATTTCTTCGGATTATCATAGCAATATAGATTCAAATTCATTATATTACATCACCACGGAGTGATGAATTAACTACGTATTGGCCGTCAAAAGATAGTAAAAGAGCTAATATGTCCTGCAGGCTAAAGAAGTTTGGAGACCCCTGCTATATATGAAGTAAATTCATAACATATAGAATGCTTTCATGTTATGTAAAAATTACTAAACTGACAGTGGTGATTAATGATAGCTTTCATTTTAATTTTAAATGCTATTTCTGAAAACAAATGTACATTGTGTGCATAGAATAAACACATTTTATAAGAAATAAAAGTTAACAAAAGAACACATAAAAAAATCATGATCTCTCTAATTGATAAAGGTCAAATAAACTATGCTATTAAGTGCTTTAAAAATATCGCATCAGTTTATCTAATTTTTAACTATAAATGAACAGAAATTAATGCCTACACATAGCAAGTAAAAATTAATCTGATTATCAAATAATACTGATTACAAGCAATCACTACATAACAAAGAATTAACAAATAGAAAGAAATATTGTCCAGTTAACAAACAGTTTATGAATAACTAGCTTTTACATTTACATCGCTTTTAAACAGCATTTTTGTAAAACAAACTGCTAGCTTACGAAAACTGCTGGAGACAAGATAATTCTTAAATGCTATAATGATAAAACTTAAATACTATTTCAACAGATAGCATTAACTTCTTGCATGTTAAGAAGCAAATGTTGTTTAATGTCTCCTCCTACATGAAATTATGTAATTTCATAATTTCAAAATATTCGGTAACTGAAAATGTTTCAACCAAAAATTAAATAACACGTCTAAATATCAGTATAGCGTGAGCACTTTCACTACTAATTGCATTGAACACACATGCTAGGCCAAACGATGTTTTATTTCGATCCGATCCGATCCGATCCGATCCGATCCGATCCATATACATATTGCCGAAGTGCCGCTAGTACATGCGGCGTTATCGGCTCCTGATTGTTTGCCTAGAGGCGCCTAACGGTAAAAGATCATAACAGGTGATAAGGAGGATTGAGGTGAGAAGAAGAAAGGGGCGACCATGCGTCACTAGGCAAAAAGCCAAAGTCGGGAACATAAACCTTTAAAGGCCATTAAAGCAAGAACGAGGCTGATCGAATATAGACTTTGACATTTGACAGATGTAATTCCTGATATGTGTGGAACATAAATGCATAACAAAATAATATAATGAGAAATACAGTAAATATAAAACACAGTGCAGTAATATAATAAACTAATGAAAACTATTTACACTATATACATGTCATTAACTGTGCGTATGCAACTTGAATGCTATGTAGGAAAATTAGAACCGCGTATGTGTGCCGCGTAGTGTCTAATGTTGATGTCTTCTTCCAATAAAATATAGTTGAAGATGTCAAATTGATTGAGATGAGGACACATGAGTGCTTTACTGAAGAATTTGTCGTTTACTCTGTCGATGAAATCTTTCATATACTCAATTTTAAGATCTCTATGTAATGTTTCATTAGAAACATAAAAATGCGCATTGGTAATTAGTCTTAAATATTTATTCTGTACTACTTGTATCTTTTTGAGATCATTTTTGGTCGCTGTTGCCCACGCAGGGGAGGCATAACACATTATCGGGCGGATGATTGCAATATAGAGATGTCTCTAGCGTTTCAAATCCAGTTTAGAGTGTTTACCTAATAGCGGCATAAGACTTTTCATAAATCCATAGGCCTTGCTTTTAACAGAATTGATGTGATCTTTCCAGGTAAATCTTCTATTAATAGTGATTCCTAAATATTTTGCCTTGGTGACTAATGGAATTTCAGTGTTAAACAGTTGTAGCTTGGTATCAGGTGGATTTCTTGGTAATTTCTTTCCAATTAAAAGTAGCTGAGATTTGTCTGCATTAATGGCTATTCGCCATTTAGTACACCAGTGTTTGATGTGAGGAATTATATCCTGCAATTTATTAATGGCGATATTAGGGCTAAGCGACTTTATGGCCAGGGCCGTATCGTCAGCATAGCAACCAAGATAATTATTAAGGCCCTTCTGAACGTTTGGGAAATCGGCTACATAGAACAGATATAACACAGGGCCCAAAATTGAGCCCTGAGCTACTCCTGCACTAATTCTTCTATGATCTGAAGTATCATTGCCAAATGAAACGAAAAATTTTCTATTTTTAATAAACGAGTAAATGAGCTGCGTTAATTCCCTTTGAAAATTGTGTGCGATGAGCTTGAAGATAAGCCCCTCATGCCAGACGCGGTCGAAGGCTTTCGCCACGTCTAGCATGAGGAGGGCGACCTTCTGATGATTATGTAGAGCAGATCCAATAAACTCTACAAGCCTGACGAGTTGTTTGGTAGTAGACAGTGTCTTCCTGAATCCAAATTGTTCTAACGGAAGCCTATCCATGTATTTGTCCATCCTGCGAAGTATGATTCTCTCGTACACCTTACCGAGTCCGGGCAATAGGCTGATTGGTCTGTATCCTTCTGGTGATGTACCTTCTTTGCCTGGTTTGGGCAGCAAAATAATCTTGGCAATTTTCCACTTGCTAGGAAAATATGATTTATCCAAACAAGCATTTAAAATGCTGGTGAACTTGGTAATAGTACTTAATGGAAGATTTTTAATTGTGATGTTGTTAATGTCATCATAGCCGGGAGCTTTCCTATTTTTGAGTCTCTTAATTATATCCATGACTTCTCTGGGAGATGTAAATTCAGTTTTATATCGGGCAGTAGGGCCATTTAGATAATCTTGAACACGGTACCTTACATCGTAAGTAAATACTGGATCACTAGGTATTTGGCATGAATTGATTTTCAAGATGATCTGCCATTACCATGGCTTTATCTTTATCAGTTAGAGCGATAATTGCACCACTTTTGATTGGTTTATTGCATGAGGCCGGTCGCCTGAGCATTTTAGCAAAAGTCCAGAAATCATTACTTGGCTCGTTAAATTTTTCAATCTTTTAATTCCATTTATCTAGTCTATAATTTGTGATATTTTTCTTAATAATGCGATTTAATTTGTTTAATTCTTGTTTAATTCTGGGGTCCCAGGTGAGGTTCCATCTTTTACGTATTCTGTTGCGGTCTTTAATTTGTTCTCGGATAAAGCGGGGGAGAATCTCTGGATTTTGCTCCGCCGGGAGCTTTTTGGTAGCAAAATTGTAAGCACATTGAATTCTAGTGGTCAGTGCTTCTACCGCTAATTCAATATCTTCAGTGGTCTTAAGAGAGTTAATGTTTGGAGGATTATTAATTAGAAAATTGCTAAAAGCATTCCAATCCGTACTTTTAATGAATTTGTCATCATTGACTTTGTTTGTACCTAAGGTGGCTATCACAGGAATGTGGTCGGAAGTAAGATCCATTTTGGTATCTAAATAAATTGGGATTGAAGTTGTGGTAATTAAAATATCCAGTATGTCACCTCTGCTAATTTGACTCGGTAGGTAGGTGTATTCAGATGGTGCGTAGAAATAGACAGGATAATTGTTAATGAAATTTAATAAAGCAATTCCATTACTGTTTGTGCGTCTGCACGACCATTCAACATTTTTAGCATTCAAGTCGTCAGCGAGTATGACTGGTTTATCTGATGGCAGTAAGTCTGCAAGGATAATTTCATCTAAATGAACACGAGGCGGATTATACATTGCACTGAAGTAGGTAATACCATAACTAGGCAATAAAACCGAGGCTGTAATAATATCATGTCCATTTCTGCGGTCTTCCTTGATGTAGCAGGATTGCAACGAATTTTTGACAAAAATTGCAGATCCGCCGCCTCTGTGGCTAAGTCTATCGCAACGATAGCATCTGTAATTAGCGATATTTACGCGGTTACAGGGATTCAAATGAGTTTCTGTAATCATTGCTATATCAATGTCATTGGTGATTAAGAAATTTTGGAGCTCCTGTAGCTTGGTTAAAACGCTGTGCGCGTTCCATATCATTACCTGTATGGGTGCTTTGTTGAGGAGATTATAACCCATTATTAGTAATATTTTTAGTTAAAGTTTCCTGATTTGTATTATTAGCCTGTTTAATTTGCTGTGTTATATGTACAAAACCTGCGCTTTTGATAACCGAAACTAATTCGGCGAGATCAGAGAAGACCTTCTTTGCTTCACTGATAGTTTCGCTAAAAGTACCCGACGAAAGCGCCGGGCGTAAGATTTGCCTTCAATTACTCTGCTTTGATAAGTTTTTTGTTTGTCCTCTTTCTTTTTAGGAAATTTTATGCAACCTTTAAAACTTCAAGTGTGATTTTGGCCGCAATTGGCGCAGCAGAGGGGTTTTTCCTGATTATGTTTGTCTGGGCAGTCGCGAGATTCATGATTTTGAGCGCAACGCACACAACGAGGCTGGTAGTTACAACCGGCTTGTGTGTGGTTGAAGCCCTGACACTTGAAGCATTGTATGGGTCCTTGACGACCTTTATATTCAACAATGGTTACTCTAAAACTACATAAATATCGCTCCAGGTATATTTTCTTCATTTCCTCATTTTTTGGTAAGGTTACTAAAAATAGTGGAAGTTGAGAAACTTCCCCATTTCTTCGTCTAGTCATTTGCTTAATGTCAATGATAGAGTATTTTAATTCCTCTAATTCTTCCCTGATTTCATCAATTTCAGTATGTCGTGAAAGTCCTTTTATAACGACTTTGAGGTTTCTATCCTGGGGGAGAATATAAGAATGGTGTTCTACCCCTAGCTCTTTTAACATGCGTACTATCCCTCTGTAGCTATCTGGGTCAGAGGTAGTAACTTTGACTCCATCTGGGATGGTTTGACCAATGAAATCGAATTTCTTTTGCATGAACATTTTTCGAAGTTTACCATAAGTAAATTTCGTTTCTTTTAAAATTATCGGTGGTAATCTATTTATTTTGGTGGTTTCTTCCTGATTTTTATCTAAATTATTTGCAGATTTAATCTGCGGGTCATCTTCGGTGTTTGTAGCATCCATAATCGGATCATTCCCATTAATATGAAATATGGCGAAAACTTCGCCAAAGATAGCAACACATAATTCTGACGTCAGAAATCCAGGGCAACGGTCAGCGCCATCTATTGTCAAAAGGCAAACCAAATGTTTGCATTTGAAGAGATTTTTTGTTTGCATACATAATTTCCTTTGTACCTACAGTAGAAACATATACTAGTGATCTAATGAAGTAGCTCGCTTACGGATAGCTTCAATAGAAACGAAACTGGGAAAGTATCAACAAATGCGGATGCGCAAACAACAGACCTCCCGAGACCTGTCATTTTCGAAACCCGGATTGTTGCGTTACGGTTAGCGCTGCTAATGTTAAAAGAAACTAACATTTGATCGAAGATATCTCCTGGTCTATTATAGTTAGAAAAAATTAAGAATAGCTATAAGTTTTCATTTGAAGAGCTCTTTCATTTGCAAAAATAAATTTCATTCAATCTCTGATGAAATGGAAGAACCATTGGGAATACAGTTTTCAGTAACACCTATGATCCGAGATATCTCGAAAAGCATAATTCAGAAATGCACATCAGTATCCTCACTGAGCAAGGGGTTTCAAAAATGGAACAAGGAGCTTTTTTGATGCTCATGTAACCCTGAATTTTCAAAACAGTGCATATGAGAGCGCGTTGCTAAGATTAGCTGGAAGTGTTACAATGAATCTAGTATTTTCTTATCTCAAAGCTCGCATTCCTTTGATTTTGAAAGCGTGAGACTAAAAATATCGATTTTGAATGATCTGATTATACCTGTTGCTAACATTAAAAGTTATGTATGAATAAATTAGATATATTCCTCATGAATAAGATACATTCTCATACTGTATCATTACATTTAAAAAACTGTTAGGTTATTCGTGACAATGATATTCACATTCGTTACGAACCATACGTTACAAAAATACTTTATGACTTTGAATTAAAAGCATATTAATCGATATTTTTTAAATAGGACAAAACTCGTTTTTGTCAAAAAAAATGAATGAATGAAAAAGAAATGTCGAAAATGATGTAGCGTTACCTTCGAAACGGTACGACATGACGTCATTACTCAGGAGAAGCAGGAAATTAAATAGAACTAAAAAATATAAATATCTCTGAACAGTTTATTCATTTATTTCATGTGTTTTTTTCACATGTAATTTAGAAAAGCTGAAGCTTTTTTCCTAAAATAATATCTTGATATTATTGTTTTCTGTTTGCTACTTTCCTCCACTTCCGATTGACTTTTTCTATGATTTCCGGTTACGTTTGTTGCTAGTTTTGAATCTTTGAAATCAATTTCTTTTCTGTGAGTACGATAAGTATCTTTTATGTGTGTTTTGCTTCTTTTGTTTTTATTTTTCCTTCCCCCCATCTGGAATTGAAATATATATACTGTTTCTTTGAAATTTGTTTAATTGTTTCAAAAGTTTACTTATTTATATTTTAAATGACATGTGTTCTTTGATACGATAATGATATTTTATTTCTTATTGCCTTTTAATACACTGTGTAGATCAAGTTAAATGTAATTCTTTTATATTTTTATTTTAATATTTATAATACACAGATTCTTTCACATCAGGAAAATGGCACAAGTATGCGTCTTAAAATTGAGTGTAAGGTAAAAACACATCATGAGTTACTATGAAAAACACTGCTAAAAGAAGACATCTATAAATGACAACATTGCTTATTAAAATTGAAGAATTGCTATGTACATGGTTACTAGAATTCACTACATTCTAAAAAATATTTCTGAATTGCATTAATAGAATCTTATCATTTGTTTACTTAAAGCAATTAAATAAAATAATTCGAAATTAAAAAGTAATCTTTTAAAGAAATTTGGTACTTCTTGTTAAAGCATTTATTTGCCAAAAATCTCAAATGCCACTTTTCCAAGTTCAGCTTGATAATAGACCTGGGGTTGACAAAATCTATGATATCACTTATTTCATGTTATTTTATGTTACTGTATCCACTTATAATGCATCTGGAAGTGTTGTGCAGTGTCACAACTGCCAGCACTTCCATCATTCTGCTGAAAATTGTAATTTAAAGCCTCGTTGTGTCAAATGCGCGGGGCCTCACAAAACCGAAAATTGTTCAGAGAAACGTCTAGAAAATGTATATTGTTGCAACTGCAAACAGCCTGGGCATACCGCGAATTATCGTGGTTGCCCGAGGTTTCCAAAACTTACTAAAAATAGTGGTAAAAATGCCAATATTGTTAATACCAAGAGTGAAAATACTGCTAATATAAAACCAGGCATTAGCTATGCTAGTGCAGTAAAAGGTACTAATAAGATCAGTGAACAGGCCACTGTTACATCTCCCCCTGTAAAAACTGCTGATAATGTAGATGTTAATGCTGATAAAAATACTATGCCACATGTCAGGCAAAATAATAATTTCCATAAAGAAATAATTAAAAACTGTACCGATATTGTTAAATTTGTTAAGGAATTATTTGGAATTTTTAAAGGTTTCTCCCTAACTAACTGTATACGCAAGATTACTAATCGGATGCCTGAGCTTCAAGCAACTGAAAATGCTGTAGATAAGTTATTTATATTGTTTGAAATATTTGAAAGTGTTTTTGGTTCGCAAAATGTTTAATGTATAGTAACACCAATAGTACTGTAAACATTATTACATGGAACGCAAACGGTTTATCTCGTAAAATTAATGAACTTAGGGATTTTGTGAGTGAGCACAGCCCCGAACTACTATTCCTACAAGAACACAAGCTTGGTCCTTCCAGCCCAATTTCAATTCCCAATTACTGTGTGTACAGATCTAACAGAGCAATTGGAGCCAATCGACAACGTGGAGGTGGTACTGCTCTCCTTGTTAAGCGCTGTATTCCTCATTATCAAGTAACAATTCCACAGCTTTCAGCCATTGAAGCCACAGCTATTTCAATCACAACAAACACTAACATAACATACACTTTTGTCTCCACCTATATTCCACCACGGAAACTACATGCTACTGTTGAGTCAGATCTTAACAGCTTACTCTCACTTGGTACACATGTTATTATAGGTGGTGACCTAAATGCACGACACCGCGCGTGGAACTGCTATAATTCCAATGTCATAGGCAATGTAATATTCAATTTGGCCCGTAGGGTCCCATTCCAAATAGCAGCTCCCAGTACCCCAACACGGTATGCAACTAATTCCACTGGTATCTTAGACTTCTTCCTGCTCAGAAATACCAGTGTTCCACTGGCTATTTCTGTGCTGGATGAGCTTTCGTCTGACCACAATCCGGTCAGACTGATCCTGGACATTAGTAGCTATACCACACCAGTCAATAGAGCCTTCAGAACCAACTGGCAAGCCTTTGCCAAAGCTCTGAACAACATTCAGTACACTATGCCAACGGTACAATCGAGGAATGACATTGACAGCTTAGTCAAGGCCTTCACTGACAATATTCAACGTGCCCACAAAACTGCTCAAGAGGAAATAAAAGAGCACAAGATTGTTAGGAGCAGGGAGCTCCGAGACCTTATTCAAAAGAGGAACGCTGCCAGGAGGCAGTTTCAGAGATCCCGAAACCGTGCTGATAAAACTATCTTCAATCGTCTCTGTGACGCAGTCAAGTCTCGCACTAATTATTATGCACAACTCCGCTGGACTGGATATCTTGAAACACTTTCCAGGGAGGACAACTCTATCTGGAAAGCAGTTAAAAGGCACAAGAAATGCCACAACAACATTCCGCCCCTTAACGGCCCTAGCAGGATCTACTACACTGAAACTGAGAAGGCTGAATGTTTAGCAGATCAATTGGAATCTCAGTTTCGCATAAACAACATCCAAGATTCCAACACTGAACGATTAATTACGAACTTTCACCACACATACATGACAAGCCCACACACAAACCACACTATTTCAGTCATGCCCTCAGAGGTCTATGCTTATGTCAAAAAGCTCAAGAACAGCAAAAGTCCAGGACTGGATACCATCAACAACCGGATGATCAAGAGGTTCCCTGTTAAAATCATGTTCTATCTGACCAAGATCCTGAATGTTATTCTTCAGTGGCAGCATTTTCCTGAGATATGGAAAACTGCCAAGATCACACCAATCCTGAAAGCCAAAAAGCCTGCTTCGAGTCCAGACTCCTACAGGCCCATAAGCCTGCTATCATCACTTAGCAAGATTCTGGAGGCGGTGCTGCTTAGAAGAATAAATGACTACCTGGAACATAACGGGATTATTATACCATATCAGTTTGGGTTCCGGCGACATCATTCGACTGTTAATCAACTGTACAGAGTTGTTGAATTCATCACTGAAGGAGCACAGCAGAAAAAAGTCACTGGAGGGCTTTTCCTTGACATAGCTAAGGCCTTTGACCGGGTGTGGTTGGAAGCACTTATATACAAACTCCACAACCTGGGCTTCCCAGGTTACATCATAAACACAGTTAATTCCTACCTAACAGGTAGACACTTTGTCGTTCAACTTGCAAACACACTTTCGACACGTAGGAAAATCCTTGCAGGCGTCCCCCAGGGGTCCCTGCTTGGCCCTACACTTTTCAACATATATGTGAACGACATTCCTGTTACAGACAACACAACACTCGCAATGTATGCTGACGACACTGCGATCCTCACTCAAAGTGCATTTCCCAGTCTAGCAATCCAACGGTTACAAGCTTACATAAACATACTCGAGACTTGGCTTGTTAAATGGAAAATAAAAGTTAATGTTGACAAAACTCAAGCGATACTGTTCACCAGAAGAAAGAAAATTAAAGGGAAGCTATCTCTTTATGGACAAGAAATCCCATGGGCCAAGCAAGTCCCTTACTTAGGGGTGATCCTCTGTAATACTCTGACATGGACCCCACACATCATATCTATTATTCAAAAGTTTCGAGTTGCTAAAATCACACTACACCCCTTAATTGCTCGAAACAGTGTACTTTCCATAGACAACAAGTTGCTCATTTACAAAACCGTCTTGCGTCCCATCTTATGTTATGCTTGCCCTGTGTGGGCTTACTCATGCAAAAGCTCCAGAAAAAGACTGCAAAGAGTGCAGAATCTTATATTTAGACAGATAACCAATGCTCCTTGGTATATTCGTAACAGCAAGATACATGAGGAGCTTAAAGTCGAGGAAATTTGTAAATTTTACTGCCGGCTTGCCGAAATTCTATGCAAATCTACCCAATATTGAAAATTCAGTAATTCGTACTTATGACTATAATTTTAATGACAGTAATTGTAAAAGGCAAAAGTAATTGTAAAAGGCAATTGTAAAAGGCAAAATGCAGTCAGGTGCTCAGTGAGCACCTGACTGCATTTTGCCAGTTATCAAGTTTGGTGGTGGTACCATAATAATGTGGAATGTTTTCTATGACTTGGCCATAGTGTGTTAAATTCTGTTGTAGAAACAGGAGTTCTGAGATGTATCTTGACATTCTGGACAACTGTTCTGTTGCAACAATTTGGAGAAGGCCTATTTCTTTTACAGAAGGATAATTACTCTAGATACACACTGGAATATATATGGCTATGGTTTGATGGTATGAGTGTTCAAAAAACTGCTTTAGCTCTCCCACAGTCCCGATCAAAACCCAAAGAACATCTATAGACTAGAGATGGACAATATTACCAATAAACTAAATTCCCAATATTACCAATATTACCAATATTCCCAATATTATCAATATTCCCAATATTATCAATATTTGCCAATATTCCCAATATTATCAATATTTACTAATATTTCCAATATTACCAACATTACCAATAAACTAAATTCCCAATATTTCCAATATTTACCAATATTCCCAATATTACAATTCCCAATATTAAAAATATTACCAATATTCCCAATGTCAATATTCCCAATATTTACCAATATTACCAACATTACCAATAAATTAAATTCCCAATATTACCAATATTCCCAATATTACCAATATTCCCAATATTACCAATATTCCCAATATTTACCAAAATTCCCAATATTACCAATATTCCCAATATTACCAAGATTTCCAATATTGGGAATTACCAATATTTCCAATATTATCAATATTACCAATATTTCCAATATTCCCAATATTACGAATATTTCCAATATTTCCAATATTCCCAATATTACGAATATTTCCAATATTTCCAACATTACCAATAAACTAAATTCCCAATATTACCAATATTCCCAATATTTCCAATATTTCCAATATTGGGAATTACCAATATTTCCAATATTCCCAATATTGGGAATTACCAATATTACCAATATTACCAATATTCCCAATATTTACCAATATTACCAATATTCCCAATATTACCAATATTCCCAATATTACCAATATCCCCAATATTACCAATATCCCCAATATCCCCAATATTACCAATATTACCAATATTACCAATATTACCAATATTACCAATATTACCAATATTACCAATATTACCAATATTACCAATATTACCAATATTACCAATATTACCAATATTACCAATATTACCAATATTTACCAATATTATCAATATTCCCAATATTTACCAATATTATGAATATTCCCAATATTTACCAATATTATCAATATTCCCAATATTTACCAATATTTCCAATATTACTAACATTACCAATAAACTAAATTCCTAATATTCCCAATATTACCAATATTACCAATATTATCAATATTACCAATATTATCAATATTCCCAATATTTACCAATATTATCAATATTCCCAATATTTACCAATATTATCAATATTCCCAATATTTACCAATATTATCAATATTCCCAATATTTACCAATATTTCCAATATTACTAACATTACCAATAAACTAAATTCCTAATATTCCCAATATTCCCAATATTGGGAATTACCAATATGTCCAATATTCCCAATATTTCCAATATTCCCAATATTACCAATATTTCCAATATTTCCAATATTTCCAATATTTCCAACATTACCAGCAAACTAAATTCCCAATATTTCCAATATTCCCAATATTTCCAATATTCCCAATATTCCCAATATTTCCAATATTTCCAATATTCCCAATATTCCCAATATTCCCAATATTTCCAATATTTCCAATATTTCCAATATTACCAACATTACCAGCAAACTAAATTACCAATATTTCCAAGTATTGGTAATATTCCCAATATTAAAAATATTTCCAATATTTCCAATATTTCCAATATTGGGAATTACCAATATTACCAATATTACCAATATACACAATATTACCAACATTACCAACATTACCAGCAAACTAAATTACCAATATTACCAACATTTCTATATTAAGTATGGATCTGGATATATACATCCTTTCAGCGTACTAAAGCAGATTATGTTTTTTGAAAACGATATGTTATAGTATATTTCAACAAACTTAAATTTCTCTTTAACATCAAAATTCTTTGACTGAAAATTACCAATATACCCAATATTACCAATATTACCAATATTACCAACATTACCAGCAAACTAAATTACCAATATTTCCAATATTTACAATATTTACAATATTCCCAATATTTCCAATGTTCCCAATATTTCCAATATTTCCAATATTCCCAATATTTCCAATATTGGGAATTACCAATATTACCAATATTTCCAATATTGGGAATTGCCAATATTACCAATATTCCCAATATTACCAATATTTCCAATATTGGGAATTACCAATTTTACCAATATTCCCAATATTACCAATATTTCCAATATTCCCAATATTCCCAATATTACCAACATTACCAGCAAACTAAATTACCAATATTTCCAAGTATTGGTAATATTCCCAATATTACCAATATTTCCAATATTTCCAATATTTTCAATATTGGGAATTACCAATATTCCCAATATGACCAATATTACCAATATTTCCAATATTTCCAATATTGGGAATTACCAATATTACCAATATACACAATATTACCAATATTACCAACAAACTAAATTACCAATATTACCAACATTACTAGCAAACAAAATTACCAATATTACCAATATTTTTAATATTTTCAATATTGGGAATTACCAATATACCCAATATTACCAACATTACCAGCAAACTAAATTACCAATATTTCCAAGTATTGGTAATATTCCCAATATTAAACATATTCGTAATATTACCAATATTACCAATATTTCCAATATTGGGAATTACCAATATTCCCAATATTTCCAATATTCCCAATATTTCCAATATTACCAACATTACCAGCAAACTAAATTACCAATATTACCAATATTCCCAATATTCCCAATATTACCAATATTTCCAATATAACCAACATTACCATCAAACTAAATTGGGAATTACCAATATTTCCAATATTGGGAATTACCAATATTACCAATATTCCCATTACCAATATTTCCAATATTACCAATATTCTCAATATTCCCAATATTACCAATATTCCCAATAAACTAAATTACCAATATTACCAATATTCCCAATAAACTAAATTACCAATATTCCCAATAAACTAAATTAATAATATTCCCAATATTACCAATATTCCCAATATTACCAATAAACTATATTACCAATATCCCCAATATTACCAATATTCCCAATAAACTAAATTACCAATATTCCCAATATTAACAGTATTCCCAATATTATCAATATTTCCAATATTCCCAATATTCCCAATATAACCAATAAACTAAATTACCAATATTACTAATATTCCCAATATTACCAATATTCCCAATAAACTAAATTCCCAATAAACTAAATTACCAATATTCCCAATAAACTAAATTACCAATATTACCAATATTCCCAATATTCCCAATATTATGAACTACCAATATTACCAATATTCCCAATATTTACCATTATTCCCAATATTTACCAATATTCCCAATATTACAATTCCCAATATTAAAAATATTACCAATATTACCAATATTCCCAATATTATCAATATTCCCAATATTTACCAATATTTCCAATAAACTAAATTCCCAATAATACCAATATTCCCAATATTTCCAATATTCGCAATATTACCAATATTCCCAATATTGGGAATTACCAATATTACCAATATTACCAATATTTCCAATATTTAGAAAAATTCCCAATATTACCAATATTCCCAATATTTCCAATATTGGGAATTACTAATATTCCCAATATTTCCAATATTGGGAATTACCAATATTTCCAATATTCCCAATATTTCCAATTTTGGGAATTACCAATATTACCAATATTTCCAATATAACCAATATTTAATATTGGGAATTACCAATATTCCCAATATTACCAATATTTCCAATATTGGGAATTACCAATATTTCCAATATTCCCAATATTTCCAATATTACCAATATTTCCAATATTCCCAATATTACCAGCAAATTAAATTACCAATATTTCCAAGTATTGGTAATATTCCCAATATTAAAAATATTCGCAATATTACCAATATTACCAATATTTCCAATATTGGGAATTACCAATATTTCTAATATTACCAATATTTCCAATATTATCAATATTCGGAATTTCCAATATTACCAATATTACCAACATTACCAGCAAACTAAATTACCAATATTACCAACATTACTAGCAATCTAAATTACCAATATTACCAATATTACCAAAATTCCCAATATTTCCAATATTGGGAATTACCAATATTTCCAATATTCCCAATATTACCAATATTCCCAATATTACCAATATTTACCAGTATTACCAATATTACCAATAAATTGAATTACCAATATTCCCCATATTACCAATATTCCCGATATTACCAATAGTCCCGATATTACCAATAGTCCCGATATTACCAATAGTCCCAATATTACCAATAGTCCCAATATTACCAATATTCCCAATATTTCCAATATTACCAATATTCCCAATAATCTAAATTACCAATATTCCCAATATTACCAATATTCCCAATATTTCCAATATTACAAATATTACCAATATTACCAATAAACTAAATTTCTAATATTACCAATATTACCGATATTCCCAATATACTAAATTACCAATATTGTATACCAAATTACCAATTCCCAATAAACTAAATTACCAATATTACGAATTTTCCCAATATACTAAATTACCAATATTACGAATATTCCCAATATTCTCAATATTCCCAATATTACCAATATTCCCAATAAACTAAATTACCAATATTCCCAATATTACCAATATTCCCAATATTACCAATATTACCAATAAACTATATTACCAATATCCCCAATATTCCCAATATTACCAATATTCCCAATAAACTAAATTACCAATATTCCCAATAAACAAAATTACCAATATTCCCAATATTACCAGTATTCCCAATATTATCAATATTCCCAATATTTCCAATATTCCCAATATTCTCAGTATTATCAATATTCCCAATATAACCAATAAACTAAATTACCAATATTACTAATATTCCATATTCCCAATACCAATATTACCAATATTCCCAATAAACTAAATTACCAATATTCCCAATATTGGGAATTACCAATATTTACCAATATTCCCAATGTTACAATTCCCAATATTAAAAATATTACCAATATTCCCAATATTATCAATATTCCCAATATTTACCAATATTTCCAATAAACTAAATTCCCAATATTACCAATATTCCCAATATTTCCAATATTCGCAATATTACCAATATTCCCAATATTGGGAATTACCAAAATTCCCAATATTGGGAATTACCAATATTCCCAATATTACCAATATTGGGAATTACCAATATTTCCAATATTCCCAATATTTCCAATTTTGGGAATTACCAATATTTCCAATATTACCAATATTTCCAATATTACCAATTTTTCCAATATTCCCAATATTACGAATATTTCCAATATTTCCAATATTACCAACATTACCAGCAAACTAATATATTGGGAATATTGGTAATTCCCAATATTGGAAATATTGGGAATTACCAATATTCCCAATATTACCAATATTTCCAATATTGGGAATTACCAATATTTCCAATATTACCAATATTTCCAATATTCGGAATTACCAATATTACCAACATTACCAGCAAACTAAATTACCAATATTACCAACATTACTAGCAATCTAAATTACCAATATTACCAAAATTTCCACTATTTTCAATATTGGGAATTACCAATATTACCAATATTACCAATATACCCAATATTACCAACATTACCAGCAAACTAAATTACCAATATTACCAATATTACCTTTTAATATTGGGAATTACCAATATTCCCAATATTTCCAATATTCCCAATATTACCAACATTACCAGCAAACTAAATTGGGAATTACTAATATTTCCAATATTCCCAATATTACCAATATTACCAATATTTCCAATATTCCCAATATTCCCAATATTACCAATATTTCCAATATTACCAGCAAACTAAATTACCAATATTCCCAATATTACCAATATTTCCAATACTACCAATATTTCCAATACTACCAATATTTCCAATATTACCAATATACCCAATATTACCAATATTACCAATATTACCAATATTTACCAATATTACCAATATTACCAATACTACCAATAAATTGAATTACCAATATTCCCAATATTATCAATATTTCCAATATTACCAATATTCCCAATAAACTAAATTACCAATATTCCCAATATTTCCAATATTACCGATATTCCCAATATACTAAATTACCAATATTACCAATATTACGAATTTTCCCAATATACTAAATTACCAATATTACCAATATTACGAATATTCCCAATATTCTCAATATTCCCAATAAACTAAATTACCAATATAACCAATATTACCAATATTACCAATAAACTAAATTACCAATATTACCAATATGCCCAATATTCCCAATAAACAAAATAACCAATATTCCCAATAAACAAAATAACCAATATTCCCAATATTACCAATAAACTAAATTACCAATATTACCAGTATTTCCAATATTATCAGTATTCCCAATATTTCCAATATTCCCAGTATTCTCAATATTATCAATATTCCCAATATAACCAATAAACTAAATTACCAATATTACTAATATTCCCAATATTACCAATAAACTAAATTCCCAATATTCCCAATAAACTAAATTACCAATATTCCCAATAAACTAAATTACCAATATTCCCAATAGACTAAATTACCAATATTCCCTATATTACCAATATTCCCAATATGACCAATATTACCAATATTCCCAGTATTTACCAATAAACTAAATTACCAACATGTCCTTAACATGTCATTTTTTCCAGAGTTGCAGTTTTCAAATTATAGAGGCATTTTTTAATCTACACTAACAAACTAAATTACCAATATTCCCAATAAACAAAATTACCAATTTTCCCAATATTACCAATAAACTAAATTACCAATATTCCCAGTATTCCCAATATTATCAATATTCCCAATATTTCCAATATTACCAATATTCCCAGTATTCTCAGTATTCCCAATATTATCAATATTCCCAATATAACCAATAAACTAAATTCCCAATATTCCCAATAAACTAAATTACCAATATTCCCAATAAACTAA
>KK115535.1:0-13716 GCA_000611955.2 Stegodyphus mimosarum
TGTACATTCTGCTGCCTGAATTTCGTCCCTTAAAATTTTCTCTTTCTCACATTATATTTTCACACATAATATTTCCATTTTTCAATCTTTCACTGCTGTGGTACTATTTTTTGCCATCAGCTCAGCAGCACTAGATGCTTGTTGATTTTGGAGGCTCATCTTTTATCTTTATTTACAAATGCTGTACTTTAGTACTGATCCTAGCTTCGCCGTTTGGCGTGGAGGTTACTCCTTTATAATTTATCTTACCAAGCCCAAGGGCAATTTCCAAGATAGGCAGTGAAAGTCAATTTTTTGACTATAGGCTGCCAGACTCATGCCAACTGAACTGAACTGAACTGAAGATAGAATCAGATTCTTAGAGACAGGGCGGACTTTTTTCTTGTGATTTAAGCACCTTGACTTTGCGTAAGTATTACTTTGTTCACCTCGATATGCGGCCAGCCAGCTGATATTAGGTTTACGGAATTGCTCATCTACTTATATATTTCTACGATTGATTGCCTTTCACAATGACGACGGTTAAATGCACAACGGACTCTCTTAAGTCGATGGAATCAATACTCATCCTTGATAAAGAAATAAATGAATTGAAATCTCAAATTGCTGAGGACCCCACCGAAGAACGACTAAAATGCCTTGAGTCTCTTGATAAGACTCTACAAGCAGAATACAACAAAATGTTTCAAAATTCTAACGCCGAAAGTATTCGCGAAACAATTGAATCCCTTACAATTAACCAAAATGCCAATAATGCTTCATCTGAAAACTGGACCGAACCACCGCGCACTAAAAGAATTAGGAAAAGAACCAACTCAAATAATAGCACACCAGACACCCCAATAACTAATCAATTTAATGCCCTAAATAACGACCAAAATCTAGACAACAATATGGAACAAGACGACAACAACACCAAAGACAATGAGAATAATAATGACTTCATAAAACCCAATAAAACTGCAAATAAGATTCCCCCACTAGTTATTACCCAACCAAACATCAATTGGAAAAACTTAAGGAAAGACATAAAAGAAAATTTAAATATAGAAAAAATAGAAGGAAAAATAGAAGGCGAAAACCTTAATATAAAAACTTTCTCTATAGATGATTACAGGAAAGTTCAAAAGAAATTAGAAGATGAAAAGATCCCTTTTCATACATTCCTCTTAAACTCTGACAAATGTATAAGGCTTATGATTAAAGGCCTTGACACTAATTTCACGGCAGACGAAGTAAAAGAAGACCTTGAAGCTCAAAATGTACCTATCATTAAATGTCGACAGTTACAAAAAATTAAAGATGGAATTTTAAATCTCATCCCCATTTATTATATAGAAGTACCCAAGACCCCCGAGGGAAAGAAAATCTACCAAGTCAGAACAATAATAGATATGAGAATGCGAATAGTTCCTTACAAATCGAAACCAGGGCCGACTCAGTGTTTTAACTGTCAACGTTTCGGTCACACGCAAAGCGCCTGTCACAATCCTTCAAGATGTGTCAGGTGTGCTGCTAACCATAAATCAACGGATTGTCCAAAAAGATTTGCTATAAATTACACTCCAAAATGCATCCTCTGCTCTGGATCCCACGCTGCTTGCAGCGAGGAATGCCCACAGAGACCAGAAAATTCAGATTATAATAATAAAAGCGAAAATAGTATTCCTAAAAATAGATTCACTTCTACTAAGCAAGATTTTCCCGCCATTAATTCTACCAGTCCAGTCCAGTCCAGTCAAGTATTGCCGGAATATCGTAGCAATTGCACGATGTGTCCGGCTCCTGATAATTTGTCCAAAAGGCACATGATATGGGTAGGTCCAGGTAGGTGAAATACATACACGAAAAAGGAGGGGGGGTGACCATGCATCACCAGGTTTAGAAAAACCAAAAATGATCACAATCGGCGCAGCGACAAGGAGAGAGAAAACGCAAAACCAGACAAATGGTCTAGAGCGCAAGAAATATAAAACGCATAATATGAAATTAAATACAGACATAAATATAAAATACAAACATAAAGAAATACAAATATGCAATGATAAAAATACAAATATGCAATGATAAAATACAAATACAAAAATAGTGAAAATAAAGTTGAATAAGTAGAATATATACATTACGTACAGACCAGCAAATAGCTAGCAAAAGTAAGTGTCAAGTGCTTTACGCGGGAAAGTTTAAATTACATATATGTGCGGCATAAGGTCTGATATATCTGTCCTCTATGAGAATTTCATAGTCAAGGGTGTTTTAATTCTACCGCTGAAAGCAGAGAAAGTCATCCAAAAAGTAACCCTACCTCCAACCAATCGGAAATTAAAGCAACTTCACCTCCCGTCCAATCATATGCCGCTGCTGCTTCTACTGCAAGAAATTCAAGTAAATACATCAAAAATAATAGTAATATCCATCCGCCACACGAAAATAAAGAAAAGAAAAATAAAAGTATAGATGAATTTCAACTTTTCGTAACAGATCTCTACAGAATTTACCAAAAATATAATGAAGCAAATGATATGGCCGACCAACTAAGTATGGCGCTGGAAGCCATTAAGATCTTCTCGAAATACCACCACCATGATTAATACGCCTATATTAAATCCGCAATACAATTTAAAGCATATCAATTATGCGAAATTTATGTTTTACAACTGCAATGGCCTTAAAAGACAGAGCATAGAAATTAAAGATTATATCAACCAACATAGTATAGATATAGCACTCCTAAATGAGACCCACCTCAGAACCACTGAAAAATTTAAGATGGCGAATTACGACTGCTTCAGATTTAACAGAACACATAATAGAGGCGGGGGCACCGCCATTCTCACTAAAAAATATCTTAATTGTATGGAATTTCCACTACCTAACTTCAATAGCATAGAAGCCTGCGCCTGTATTTTTATTAGCAAAAATATTGAATTCCTCATAATTTCAGTCTACAAACCGCCCTCCACTCCGCTGGATACTCAAGATCTCAATATCATAAAAAATTTCAATAGACCCACAATCATCGCTGGCGATCTAAACTGCAAGCATAGAAACTGGAACTCCTTCTACAATAATAAAGATGGAATCACTCTCAACGACTATCTTCCTCACAATAACTTTTCAGTTTATGCACCTAATGAACCTACCAGAATTCCTACTACTCTTAACGGATCCCCGGATATTTTAGATATACTATTGACATACAAAATTAGTCAAATTCCCTTCTTATACGTCGACAATAATCTAGCTTCTGACCACCTGCCTGTTCACTTTACCATGTATGGTCTCCATCATGGACTCCCGCCATTAAACACCAGGATCAACTGGAACAATTTTAATAAATATATGGAAGATAATACCCAAGCTAAACCGCCTCTAAACAATAGAAGAGATATTAATACTGCCATCCACAACTTCAATGTTACTATTAAAGCTGCATTTAATTCTTCTAAATCAGCTCTTCAAGATACAAAATTCACCCTTCCCCATTATATTCGACAAAAAATAAACAACAAGAACAGACTTAGAAAAATCTACCAAGAGACCCAGCACCCAAGAGATAAAACCAACTTTAATAAAGCACATAAAGATCTGAAGAAAATCATGGAAGAGTACAGAGATGAAAATTGGCAGCGCTTCATTATTAGCTTATCACACACGGATTATTCCGTATGGAAAGTAGCTAAATCCTTTAAAAATAACCCGAACAAAATTGGCCCTATCAAAAATCAAAATAATCTAATTTTCAATAGTGAAAAAATCTCTGAAATTTTCGCCGGAGACTATCAACAACAATTTCAAGTCAACGCCTCAAACCCCGCCTCCCAACCAATAGAAGATCATATTCACAGTCAGGTGACTGATTACATTCTCAATAATCATAGAGCCTCTAATAAACCAACTTCTCCAAAAGAAATCAAAAAGATAATCAATAAATTAAACCCAAAAAAGTCTGCTGGATATGACGAAATTTCTAATAAAACAATCAAGAACCTTCCGGATAAATGCATCGTTCTACTGACGAATATCATTAACGCCTGTCTCCGCCTCTGTGTCTTCCCAGAGTACTGGAAACACGCCCTCATTATAGTTATCAAGAAACCTGGAAAAAATAATTTAGAGACAAAAAATTACCGGCCAATTAGTTTACTCCCATCCTTTGCCAAGATTTTAGAAAAAATCATACTTAAAAGAACCACGGAATTTCTCACCTACAACAATATCATCAAAGACCACCAATTTGGCTTCAGAGCAGGCTTCTCCACGGTTCACCAAGTCACTAGACTTGTTGAACATATTGGAGAATGCTTCAACAAGAACGAAACTGTTGCGGGGCTTTTTCTAGATGTCGAAAAAGCTTTCGATAAGGTATGGCATCAGGCTCTTATCACTAAATTAATCAATAATAAATTTCCTCCGGAACTCACACTCATAATAGCCGACTTCCTCAACAATAGAACCTTTCAAACCAAGATTAATAACAAATTCTCCACCATCAAAAAGATTACTGCAGGAACACCGCAAGGAGCAATACTTTCACCAACTCTTTTCAACATCTTTATTAACGATATCCCAACAATAGACTGCGCCATCACTGCATGTTATGCAGATGACACAGCTATTCTGTGCAAATCACTAAATCCTAACATCGCCACCATCAAACTACAGGAAGCCTCTGATGTTATCAATAATTGGTTTAATACATGGAAGATTAAAATAAATCCAGAAAAATCTACAGTGGTTATATTTAATAGGAACATACCACGAAGAAATTATGAGGAAATTAAGATAAATGACGCCATCATCCCCATTAATAATTGTGTAAAGTACCTAGGAGTTATGCTGGATCGTAGACTCACCTTTAGGCATCATATTAATTTTATCAGAGAAAAAGCTCAAAAGGCCTTCATGGCACTTTACCCCCTATTAAATAGATCCTCAAAATTATCACTTGCTACAAAAAGGCTTCTCTATCTACAATCTATCAGGCCAATAACCTTATATGCAGCTCCTGCCTGGGCAGCGATTGCAAAAAATAACAGAAAAATACTGCAAATTCAACAAAATAAACATCTTCGTATTCTCACTAACTCTCCCTGGTTCGTCAGAAACACGGTCATAAGAAATAGCATGAAAATTAATACAATAGATGAAGAAATAAAGAAAATAGCAAATAAATTTCACTCAAAATCAGATTTCCACAACTATACTGTAATAAGAAAACTAGGCAACTATGATTATAAGGTCGAACAACCCCATAAAAGACCCAGAACCATCTTCTACAATAATAATTGGTCATGTTAAAACCTAAAATTGCATCGTGTATATATGTAAATATTCAAGCTTGGTAAAGCTTTAGGACTTTACGCTCTTTCACTAAGTGTCTGGTATCGCCGTAATGGACTGTACGCACAAATATTTTATTTTTATTATCTACTTTTATGTATTATATTATTTAATCAAGAATCTAACTACTACTGTGCAAAATGTAAATAAATGTATCATGTGATACACGCAACGTACGGGATTGGTGGATGCAGCCAATCAAAGCTACAACTTTGCCTATTTTTCTACGAAATCTCAATAATTCTACAACCTTCAAAAATAGCCTAGCCAAATCAATAAAGTGCAAATTTTCATTTCAAAAAGATTATTCATTGCCATGCTTATTCATCAACAATTGCAACTTTTTACAAGAATAATTGCTTCTGCGATCAACAGAGGGCGCCACAACTTCACCAAGGAAGTCAACAAGTGTCTATGCTATTAAGATTTATTTTAAGACCTCCAAATGGAGTAATAATTGTGGAGTAAAGGCTTTTAGGGCTGTAGACTCCAAATGAAACCGTAATTCACCGTAAATAGAATCAGATGCACCAGCAGTCGCAGCATGTTGACGTTACCTGAAAAGGCGTTTTTAGTGAAGCTGTATTATTGTATTTAGTGAAGCTTTTAGTGAAGCTGTTGCGGTGTGGGCGTTTCAAAAGATGGCGGAAGATGACGATTGGTTGAGTAACCTGTTGTAGACTGATGAAGCTCATTTCATGCTCCGAGGGTCTGTCAATGCCCACAACTGCAGAATTTGGGCTACCGAAAATCCTAGAACTGTCGTGGAAACTCCATTGCACGACGAGGAAAGTCACGGTATGGGTTGGATTTACCACATCTACTGTTGTCGGGCCTTTTTTCTTCGAGGAAATGCCTGATTCTGGTTTTGTAACTGCTACCGTGACGGGTGAGAGGTACGCCGATATGTTACAGAATCGTATCGTCCCAGCCTGGCTGATAAACACCTGCTGGAACGTACGATTTTTATGCAGGATGGCGCTCCACCCCATATTGCTAGACGCGTGAAAGATCTCTTGCGAACGTCGTTTGGTGATGATCGTGTGCTCAGCCGCCACTTTCGTCACGCTTGGCCTCCCAGGTCCCCAGATCTCAGTCCGTGCGATTATTGGCTTTGGGGTTACCTGAAGTCGCAAGTGTATCGTGATCGACCGACATCTCAAGGGATGCTGAAAGACAACATCCGACGCCAATGCCTCACCATAACTCCGGACATGCTTTACAGTGCTGTTCGCAACATTATTCCTCGACTACAGCTATTGTTGAGGAATGATGTTGAACATATTGAGCATTTCCTGTAAAGAACATCATCTTTGCTTTGTCTTAATTTGTAATGCTAATTATTGCTTTTCTGATTAGATTATTGCTTTTCTAATAAAACCCCATGTCATTCTAAGTATGTGTGTCAATTTTTACCTCTCTATCTACATTATTCCGTGATTTATTAAGTTTTTAAATTTATACTGACTTTTTGATCACCCTGTATATATAAATCATATTGCGTAATATTTCAATATAAGGTATATTATTTATTGTATAATTTCAAGCTTCAGTATATAACTATACATTAAATAACATTAAGGTTATTTTACATTGACAGCTTCTGGAATAACTATCAAATCATTACAGGATATTGTTAATTAATTTGCATGTGTTTAGACTGTCAGTTATAATCCTTTTCCTTATCCTGATTATAGAATATTTTTATGGGCATAAAAAGCTGTTAATTTTCTGGTATAAAAGATCTTCTCTTTGATTAGTTCTAAAAATTATTGCACGAAAAAAGGCGTTTATACCGCAAGCAAATACTTTAATTGCCTGTATTGAAATTGCTATATTTTACAGCAATGATTATAGCACTGAAGAGAATTAAAATCACTGCTTTCGTATTAGGAAGGAACTCATAAAAGTCAATACATTTCTTAAACTTTTTAAATCGCTTTATACAGAGGACATTTACATATTTTTAGAACAAATACGGGGCCATTTAATAAATGTTTAAAATGTAAAGAGTACTTTTGTAAATGTTCAGTCTGATATCCTTTTTTCTGGACTATAAATCTGCATCGTGGTTTCTATCATAGAAGGTATTTCCTAAAATTTCCAGAGGTATTGATTTTTATTCCTGTTTTACTAAATTGCAGAATTCCTTAGTCGCGGAGAGTTTGCGCTTAGAAAGAGCTCAAAACAAGAAATACACAAAAGATATGGAAGTTATCAGAGGGCTTTGCAGGAATACGTATATGCAATACCTATAGCAGTCTTCATTTTTCAAGGAATGCAGTGGTACGTTTTGAAGTATTACTCTTTTCTTTGTCTTGATGAAGTTTAACTCTATGAAAGTCATTGGTATAAAGGAACGGAATTCTCTTCTGTAAATATCAAACGTTAACCTTTCTGTTGAGAGCAGAGCTGATTCAAACATTTTATACATTTCCATTTAACTCCTGCTACATAGTTTTCATGCAAGGTTCATCATATCGTTCTATTTGTTTTCACAGTATTTATGAACTGTGGAACAGGATATTTCTCTTCGGAAAACACAAAAACATATCCTTCGATATGCGACATTTGAAAGAAGAATAAATGTAAAAGAAGATAATACGTCTAACTTCAAATAATAAGCTGTTGCCAGAAATTTTTATTCCAAAATATCTGTTTTTTTTTAATTCTTTATTGAAATCTTTCTAGAAATAAGTTAAAATCCTCTGTTGTATCTCAAACGTATGTGCGAGAGTAAACCTGGAAAGAACGGCAGTGGTAAGGATGCTTAGGAAGAAGCTTTCCTGGGTTTTAGACTATGCTCCGGAGTACCAGAAAATAAGATTGAGAATAAAGTGAAAATCAATGAGTCAGTAACGGTATAAAGTACCATGTCCCCGCCTTATGTATGAACGAAGTCACATTTGTGACTTTAATGGTTAAGGCAGCCTCAGGCAATATAAAAAAGGAAGTCGGGTGCATCTTGGATTGTGGATCACAGAGATGCTATGTTTTACATTTTACAGTTGGCCAATTGTGAGAAGCACAGAGTACCGGTTCTGCTTCCTGGATCAAGATACTATTTGGGGAGAAATACCACGTATTCCTAAGGGCACTTTATTGAAGGAATTAAAAAGACACAGAATTTGGATTTCCGATGTTGGTGAGGTCATCCGGAAATAGAAATACTCATAGAAAACGATATTTATGAGCAAATACTTGCGTGAAGTAATGCAGCTTGAGGATAGATTGATGACCATTAATATTAAACTGCTATGGGCATTGTGTGGGGAAGCGAAAGGATCGATTATTATATTATTAAGCTTTTCGGGTACCCAGTAAATGTTAATGACCAGTTTTCTTCAAAACATTAAAACCTTCCAATGAAACCTCCAGCTCAGAACTTTTCCAAAGTTGCAGAAGAGCAAGCTGCGCGAGAACAGTTTCTGAGGGTTTTTCGCAGAACCGAAGGCGGTAGATATTGCATGAGTTTGCCTCGGGTCCACAATTCCCCCTTGGCGTTCCTCCAGCACAGAGCTTTTACAAAGTTGTCGAAGAGCAAGCGGCGCAGGAACAGTTTCTGGGGGGCCTTCGTAGAACCGAAATCGGTAGATATTGCATGCGTTTACCTTGGGTGCAAAAGTTCCCCCTTCGCTTTCCATCTAACAAGAATATTGCAGAAAACATATTTTTTGCCATTGCGAGAAAACTGAGAAAGTTAAATAAATTTGATGGATATGATACGGTACGCTAAAGGAATAGTCCGCCCATCTAGCGAAACGTCCTGTGGCAAAAAGGGCTGTTCCTCGAAAATCCGAAAACGACCGAAACCAACAAACCAGCAGTGTCCCACCAAAAGGGTAAAAAAAGAAGCTGTAAAGATAAAAATGGTTCCGGGAAACCAAAATTCCGAACTCGAGTAACAAAAAGGTTTAAAATAAGGAAACAGAACGAAATAATAAAAACAGGGACAAAACAGAATAGAAATATTCTGTGTATATGCTCAATAGTCAAACTGTTGATAGTAGAAAGCTGGCCCCTAAAAATGAAATAAAAATAAAACGAACAAAATCAACTTAAAAGAAGCCGGTTAATAAAGCATAATACGCAATTAAAAATAAGACGAACACATAATACATAAAACTTTCTACACGCGCAAACACACAAGCAAAAAATAAAGAAAATGTATGTATATATAAACATATGTATATATTATATATTTTTTTTCTCTTCCTTTCCTTTTGTCGTCCCTTTTCTTTTAAACAAAATCGTCTACTGCTCTCTTCTTATTTTTTCGTAGTCTTCTGCAGCAATTGTTTTACTAAATCGCAATTATTGAATATTCGACCTTCATTAAATTCCCCATTATAACAAAATTCTGCAAGAATATCAGCAAAATAAGGGCAAAAATCTACGAAGTGCCTAGCAGTGTCCAGTTCATTGCAGAAACTGCAGGTGTCAGAATCTTGTAAATAAATCTTTTAAAATAAACAGAAAAGCAGCCATGCCCAGCCAAATTTGATTTAGATGAATGACGGTACATGAAAAATCTTTCTAAATTTTCACATATTTCATATACTCTATATTTCGGTCAGAATTCTGCCACGAAACTTTCTCATTCTCATAGATATAATTTTTCATGGCAGTTAAACCTTTCCTTTTAGACTCCTGCAGTTCAATTTGCTGAGCTAGAGGATCTATCATTGCTTCCTCTGCTACCGCTTCATAGTTCCTTTCATAACCGGGAATTTCCAAACGTGCTATAACCCTGTTAAATATTATGTTCGTTTTTAAGTTCTTTATAAAATTACGTTATTTCAAAAATCACGAAGTCCGTCTGGTCCTCTCGCGAGAGTGCCTACAGAACAGGCATGAAATCAGAATAGATGCGGATATTATATCCTTTCCCTAAATTCCTTTTAATCCACTTTAAGGAATAAAACAATACTGCAGCTCGAGCCAGATATATTATGTTATATGAATTCAATTTATACTTAGCAGCTTCGAATTCCATTTCATAGCGGAAAATTACAAATGCAAAGTCAATATTAGCTTCCCTCCCGGACCCGTCAGTATAAGTACTTGTGGGATATTATTCCCGACTTGTGGGATATTATTCGGATAGCGAATAGAAATTCTCTTAAATGGGTGAATATGATTAATATTAAACTTTTCAAAACCACAGCGGGTAACAATATATTCGTTATTAACATATTAATTCTATATGTCAGGTTCTAAGAAGAAATTTATCATAATAATCAGCAAATATTTCGGAGAGCGGAAGCGCACCAGCCAAAACACTTCCAAACTCCGTCGAGACACTTCGGAAGCATATAGTAAATATTAAAACGCAAACTCTCTAGATCAAATTAAGTTTAAAACGCAAACGAATAAGCTCCCCTGCTGGCAGCCTTATGTTCCTATTCTATACATAACTTGAAAAACCACGACATTTTCATAAATAGCTCTAAAAATAGTATTTTTACCATAAAGAAGTTCCCTTGGAAAAGTTTTCTTATAATAATTTTAAATATATTCGTTTTTCCTATGAACAGCTTTAAAATGCGAGACAAAATTTAAATGGCTATCAATTACAACACCAAGGTAATTAAACTCTTTTTTTAAATCTAATAATGTCACCTCGATATTTTATGTTAGGTTTACATATCTGTTTCAGAAATGGGCAAAACCGCTCCTTTGAGGGATAAGACCGGAAATGTTCGCTCGCTGAAGTAAATCAGTTCTTTTTAACGATTCACCGCTTATTAACGGTGACCTTGAAGAACGGGCTAGGTGGAGGCATGGATCAAGAGTGGTGTGCAAAGATGGAGAGAACGCAGAAAGAATCTAACAAGGAGTAGGATCTATGGAATGAACTCAATCCAACCCCTCAATCCCTGGACTGATTTCTTTCAACTATACGTTTGAGATTCCCTAAAAGCACTACATAGAACAACAATAAAATTCTGGAATAAAAATATGCTAAAAAGTTAAAATAATAATGAAAACTAAACTTACTTTTGTTAACGATTACATTATTTTATTACTGTAACTGGTATTTTGTTGCTGCTAAAAAGCACATTGTAAAAATAAATTTTTAAACTGCAGGCTGATATACCGGTATTTTCCTTTTTTTTTTATCTAATTTGAAAAAGGATACCAAATATCACTACGTTCTTCTACTCGGTAGGATCCACATTTTCTTCTGGAACCTTGAAAAACAGATTAGATGAAAAAAAATTATGTTATTAATATATACCAATTCTGAAGAATATTAAAGAGAAATTCTGAGCTCTTGATTACAAGACGTTAGTAAAATAAATAAATAAATAAAAATGTAATTTATTATTTTAGATAAATACTAGAGCAGTATTGTATAAAAGATGTAATGCCTAATAAAACCCTGCTAAAAATGCCCCGTAGAAACCCGTAGAATTTTTTTACGGAGTATTGGCCTACGGGTACCCGTACAGTTCTGCGGGTACCCGTAGGCCGCTGCATGCATTAGGCACGATTACACATGCATGACTTTCCATTTATTTCCTTTCATATTATTTCATATTTACAGTCAATGCTGATATTTTATTTTTCATTATAGACATCTAAACAGTAAAACATAGTAAAAATTGGAATATTTTAAATTATTTATTGCATTACTACAGTCTACTGTCCACCAAGACGATATCACAAACATCTCATAACAACATTAACATGAACAGCGCCATATTGATTCTTTTGAGAGCGGGGGAGGGAATTTTTTTCCTCACGTCAGCGTTAACACGGAAAAAATACTTTGAACGCGGTCGTGTTAAAGAGATGGTGGTTGATACCGGTGTTTATTTGTAATATCAGAAGTGTTGATATACGCATATATCAACACATCAAATATGTCACTAAGCTTTCTTTAAATAATTAAGTGTTAAATTTTTAATAATATTTTTAGGTCTCTTATTGATGTAAAAGGAAACCTTCAATACTAAAGAAAAGTTCTATTAGATTTCCTTAGGATTTTTCTTACGTTGGAAATACATTTAAATCCTCTCCAGTATGCAAAAGAATATAAAAGCATGACGCGCTAAAAACCCTGTATACAGATATGGAAGTGCTAATTGGTTTCAATTTTATTTTAGCTTTCAGCGATTATACATCCTCGTTTTCTTAAGCTGCAGCTAACTTAAGCTGAAGTATCCCTTAGTTGAAAGTAAAATAGGAGTAGTTTTTAACCTCTGAAATCTCTAATTCTGAAATAAAATTGTTTCTTTAACTTGTTACCTGTAAGCTTAAAGTGAACTTGTACATCCTTACTGTGAGAAAAGCGCGATTCAACAACAAATGCCTTCTTATTACTATAAAATATCTAATTGAGTATGCTTATGATAATGAACTTAACGACTGCAAACAACGTTTTCATAATACGAAATATTTATTTGTTATAAATGCTCAAACGAATTGCAAAGATTCCGAATTTATTGAAATGCAAATCAATGAGAAATCGTTTAAATACTAGAAATATTTCTTAAACAAAATTCAAATTAACTTTTGCTGCCTGAAGCATAGGTTTAATCTTAATATAATGTTACGGATTGCATATTTATTTGGCTATTTATTTAGAATTGTAATTAAAATTGCTTTAGATTTCTCGTGCAACGCAGACGATTTTTTTGAAGAGAAAGCTACGTCGAAAAAAAAAAAGAAAATAAAAATAAAAGAGCGTTTAATGTTTATTAAATAAATATCTCGTAATTACTGTTGCCATCCAGAAAAATCGAGATTGTTCCACTGAGAATTAAAAAGCTTATAAAAGCCGAACTGAAACACCTCATCTCAACTATTTAAATATTTGGAAGCTTAAAGTAAACCCTAACAAATGCCAAGTTTTAATATTCAGAAGGCACAGAAAATTCACTCTCATAGAAATAAACATCAAAATCAACAATCACCCAGTACCCATTGTTAATAAGGTCAAGTATCTCGGTGTTTATTTTGATGCCCAGTTACTTTTTAAAGATCATATAATATATACTTTGCAAAAAGCCATAGCCGCCAAAATTGTGATTCAACCCCTTATGAACAGAAAATCAAAATTAAGCTTGAGACTCAAAAGAAAACTGTATCTGGTTCTAATTAGACCAATCCTTCTATACGCAATACCAATTTGGGCTACAGTCTACAAAACGTACAGGAAAAAACTGCAAGTATTTCAAAACAAAACTTTGAGAGAAATTACAGATTCCCCATGGTTTGTGCGAAACCTTCAACTACACAAAGATTTAAAGATCAACCCAATAGCTGATCAAATTCTTTCAACATGTCACAACTTTTACCAAAATATTAACAGCTCATCCTATGATCATATTCGAGAACTAAGTAACTACGATCCGACCTTAGAAA
>KK115535.1:15946-35606 GCA_000611955.2 Stegodyphus mimosarum
ATAGTCTCAAGCGGCATTTTGTGGCATTTCATTAAAACGGTGAATCACTTTTTAAATTGTTGCCACCAAATATTATTTAAAAAAATATTATTTTTATATTATTAAATCTGTATTATATTTAAAGAAATTAAATAATATCGAATATGCATGAATGTATGCTCATATTTATGTTTCTCACATTGTGAAAAAAACGGAGGTACCTAGAACCATCAAATTTTGAATAACGTAATCCTATACCAGAACATGGGCACCTGGACGTGCAATTTTTGAATTTTGAATTCCTTTCATTATCTATTTCATATTTTGTAAACTTGTGGGGTTTTACCATTTAATCCTTAAGTTCTAACTTAGAACCCCACGAACACTAACAAGCGAACAATCGCTTAAGTGTGTGAACAGAACACGTGAGACTTAAAGAGGGCTTACAACCTTTATTTTTCAGTATATTTAAAGTCAGTTCCTACTTGGAACTTTACACAAAGCCGCCACTCGGGCTTGAATCTAAAATAATAATAATTTAAACTAAAACTAGCTTAACTAAGCTATTTGAAAGGTATAGCCGAAGCTATCAGAAATCTAACTAGTTGGCGCCTAAGTATTAATTAAATCGGCGAGACCAAGCAAGGGCCTAAGGTATTGCCGAGTGTAGTAATAGCTAAGAGAGACGTAGCCAAAAGGCAAACGCGCGCTAGTCAGGGAATCAGACTCTCTCTCGAAGTCGGTGAAGTTACGACTTAAATAGTACTCCTTCTCATTTGCATTAACTGCGTTTCTGAAATTACATTCTGGCAGGAAATTGTAAGCTGAAATTAGAAAAAGATAGGAAAGATACAAAACTTAAAATAACTGTTAATAAATTTAGGATAAACCTTACAAACTTTTAACGAATTTTTGATTAACAAAATCAACGATTTCAGAGCGAGCAATGGCAACACTGTGCGAGAGGGAAAAACATTCTTATCTCCAGCACGCGACACTGTCTATCAGAAATTCTAAAGATATGCTATTTTTAAATATTTCAAATAGTTCAAATGGGCGCCAAACTAATTGATAAAAATTTGAAATATTTTTAAACGATTTATAACGATGTACAAAGGCCGTGGTGTACGTGTAAGATAAATTTAGATTCGCTGTTCTTTACGCAAAACCGTACCTCAGTACAGATCATATATTCGATGCCATTTTTCAGGCTTTGGAATACGAAGAAGGATGTAAAACCGTCACGGAGGGAGATTTCAATATCATTTGGATTCTTCGAAAGGAATGTAATTCGTCGAAGAACTTCTATATATGAATCTCGAGCTGCAGACGAATCCCAAACACTTTACTACCAGCGGAGATGTACGACGCGCGATGGAAACATTTCAAATCAAAGCATGTTCTGACTGAAACGGAAAATTAAATATCTTACAGTTTACCGAATAGTAACAGTCTGACTAGTTGGAGATAAAACTGCTTTAGTTCCTTATACGAAGTAAAAAGCAAGTATTGTAATAGCGAAAAATTTCGAGTATCATATTTCAACGAAAATATCCATTTCGACAACGATTGAATGCAATTTGCAATTCAACTGTGGTTTTGCATGACATCTGTACGTAAGGACAGAATAAAGGACCGTTTTCTCCCAAAAAATTATAAAACTGATTTAAAATGGATTCTGAAGAGATTTTTCCGTGGCGTTTATGCGAACATACGTACGTAATTATCTCGCATAACTCAAAAGCGAGTAGCCTCAGAAAGTTGAGATTTTGTATTTAGGACTGCTATAACATGTAGATGTGCACTTCCTAGTTTGGTTGCAATCGGCCGCACCAAATACACTCATGTCCACAAATTAAGGATAATGCAAAATCAGGCAAAGGAAGAGTTAGGAGGAAAACAAATTTGACTTATTTGTAATGCTTAATTATTAAACAAAAGGTAAAGAGCAAAAAAAGATGCTATATGTTTGATATTATTAAAAAAATTAGCGGTGTTTTCTTCCTGGAGCAAATTACAAAAAAAATCTATTTACAAAAAAATTGTATGTCTCCCAGACGATGTCTCCAGACAGTCCGTACAACGCCTAGGCATGCTGAGTATCAAATTAGCGACTTATCATGGGAGATATTACACCACTCAAAACGCAATGCTCTCCGAAGTTCCGGTAGACATGTAGGAGGAGGTTGACGAGCTGCAACTCGTCGGCCAAGCATGTCCCACCCATGCTCTACTGGATTCAAGTCCGGTGAGAATGCTGGCCAGTCCATACGGGTGATATCCTCCGATTGAAGTCAGTCCCTTACGATGTTTGCACGGTGAGGACGGGTGTTGTCATCCATAAACACAGGCAGTTGTTGGCAGGAAACAGGCAGTTGTTTCGGGGCCCATGGCGCTCCGAAACAAACGTACATGTTGTTCCAGAATGACGTCCCAATAGATTTGGCTTGTCATGGTTCCAATTTGAACATGCAGGTCAGTTCTGGGTCCCAGAATAATTCCACCCCAAACGAGCACTCCTGCACCACCGTAACGGTGTCGTTCAGTGATGTTTTCTTGGTGATAACGGGTACCTGGAGCTCTCCATATGAAAGTCCGGCGAGAATTAGACTGCAAGCTAAACCTGGTTTCGTCGGAAAACATCACACAAGTCCACTGTTGCGGTGTCCACAATGCATGCTCTCTATTCCAGGCTAACCGCAGGCGGCAGTGAGTTGTAGTAAGTGTAACGCATCTGGCAGGTCTACGAGCATATAGACCAATCTGCCCTAAGCGTCTGTACTCGGTCTGCCTTGAAATTGTCGTACCAGTGGTTGAAGAGAGTTGACGAGACAGATCTGAGGCTGTGCTCCGCCTGTTTCTTTTGGCAGTAACTGCCAAATACCGGTCCTCATTCGTCGTTGTAACTCTGGAGCAACCTGTGCTGTAACGTCTTCTCACATTACCATCATCTTGGAATCGTTGCCAAAGCCTGGAGATGACACTCTGGGCAATTCCAAGTTGGTCTGATACTTCCAGTTGGGTACGCCCACATTTCAGACGTTAATCATGAAAAATCATCCAAATGCGTCCTTTGTGTCATAACTATTCGATTATTGCACTGAAATGCTTATAAAGCGGCTGCGAACAATTTTACTTCTTTGCCTGTATTCCCTATATATCACTCTCTTACACTCTCGTCATTGTGACGTACCATCGGTGTCACCTGGTTACTTCCTGAAATTTGCATATGATTCTTGAAGATGTGTGTAGTGATTTTACAGGTGATATATTTATTTTAGAGTTCAATTTCCGCATGACTCCGAATTATCCTTAATTTGTAAGGTTTTAGTTAAACTAACCAAGTTTTATTTTAATTTAAATCTTTTCTATCTCCTCTCTGTTTCAACTTCCTGTCAGAAGAAGCGCGCGTTTTCAGCTTATGCTAATTTTGAAATACAGCCAAGTACTATTTAAGCCAGAGGTAGAAACCTCTCCGTGTGTGAGAGCTTAGACTCAGATCACGGTTATTTCGCTCAACGTTCGCCTGACCAGCTAGCAGGTTAAATTTACAAGCCATAGTGCTTACTACGTGATTGCATTGTAAAACAATTTGAAGTGCGTTAGTATTTAGTATAGCTTGCTACGCACCCTTTTCGGTAGAGGCCAATCTCCGCGAAGTGCTCTGCGAAGCAAAGTTGATTTAATTTCTATTTTAGGTTTAGTTTTAAAATTATTTGATTGTTAAGTTCGACCCAAGTGGGGTCTTTTACTTTCTGTATCTTTCCCGAGTTGGGAAGTTTGTTATCAATAGTGATTTAATAAAAGAGGATTTTAAATCCCTTCACGTGCAGTTATTCGCCAGTACAGTATCTACACCAGAACATAGCGTACCTTCCGCTCCCTGTTCCAGTTCAGGACTTAGAACTTGAGGATAAGAACCCGATTACAGACTGTATTTATGTTTCCAAAAATGATGCACAGAACACTAAGTCCTGATAAATTTATGGACATGAGTGTATATATGTATATACAGATATCCACTCTGTTACTTGGCTCATTGAGCTCAGTTTCTTTATTCTTATATGTTTGTAAATTGTGCATTTTTTGCTTTAAAAATGACTGAATTATGTTGTTCTTATTTTCTGGTTTTTATGCCTTTAGTAAATCTGCATGGAATATTTGTAAAATTATCAATAATTTAAAAGTTGCTTGAGTGTGGCTAAGCCTAATCATTTTTCTCATAGAGGCCATATTTGTTTACATTTAAATCATAGGAGAATGGTGGATTTTTTGCCAATGTAGAGAAACTAAGCTTCTCAACATCATAGATCAAGCTTCTTTTGTTATTGCGAATTAAATCATGCTTAATCCATTCTGGAATTAATTCGAGGAAATAAGTGCGTAAGATACACTTCGTAATTTTTAATATAGATATTTTGAATTTTATGTATTTTTGCCTTGTCGTGAAGTGAAATTTGAATTAATTGAATGAGAAATACGGAATCGTCAAAGGAAATTTTTTTTTGTTCTTTTTGTTGTTGTTTAATTTCTTTTATACATTGTTTTCGATTTATTATAGTATTTGAATAAAAGATGTGGCAACGACCAGGTAATTCTTCAGATGATATATGTTTTTTGTGCATTCTGAGTTACAAAATGTACGAGATGTAACGGTGTTAAGTGAACTTAGCGCCAGAGTGTTGCCATGGGAATCAAATATTGTGAATTTTAAAGAGTGCATTTATTCTGTTGTGGTTTATGGAATATCGACGAAGTAGATTTAATTCAGCCCAATAAGTTTAAATGAAGTGCACAAAAAATGCGTGTAATTTAATGTTCCTTACAAGGAAGTCAAGTGTGTACACGTCATATTTTTTTTTTCCGAACAGTGTTGTCACATCTCGCTTTCAAAATGCTGAAATAAATAATGAAACCAAATTCTAAAATTCTGTTTTTTAGCGTGCACATATTCGGGTGGAGAACTATATGTTTGGTTGTTAAGTGGCTCTAGATGCTGCCATTTTACCATAATGCAAGGAACATACATTCGTACACACAGATTTTTCATGATTTAAATTTCTTTAGAATAATTATCTAATAGCAATTATCAGTTATGGGACAACCGTGTAGTACTTCAGAGTAATCGTCTGCTAATAATGAACGCAACCTTCAGTAACTCAAGCTGTGGGGTGAGCTACTGAAGTTATTCATCCCACTGCAAAATTAAGTAAAATAACATTGATGAAAGCTTTAAATAGCTAAATAATTTATTCTTTAAATGTTTATATTTAGTAAAAAACTTAATAATATAACAATCATAGAAATTATTTTTTCTACAATGATTGTAAATTCTAAAGCATTCAACATATATTAATTACATTTTAATTTATGTAAATATCTTCGTCCTATGTCACGTCAGTTTACTCTACTTTATTTTTGTAGAAGATTTACGTTAAATATTCAAAGCATTCCCGAACGAATGCTTAATAAACAAATATCATATTATAGGATTACAAAATAAATAAATGGTATCATAAAGTGCTGTTGTTATTTTCAAATTGTTTAATTAATATGCTTGTAAAATTCTTTTAATTGGTGAAAAATGCAACGTATGGAAATTATTTTTTAGAGAGAATGCAAGTTCATCATACAAAGATAATTAATTCAATTATAATCAAAATAAACTGTTTATCTAATGAGAGCATTTATTTAATAAAATGTTTAGTAGAATTTTTCTCTCGGAAGGGTATACATTAATCTTCTGAAAAAATATTGTTGAAACTCGGAAGACTGTTTGAGCAATAAATATCTACGCTAAGTGTTAAAAATCATTTTAAACTGTTATTTTTAAAGCAGCTTAATGCTCTTCGTTTACATGATTCATTATAAACTCACTTACAAGTAGAGTGAAAAGATAACCAAATTCAAATACAATTATTTGAATGCCTGAGTCAATTAAATATCGATTATCAAATTAATCAAACGCACTAATCGGATTTTGGTGGAAATATCTAATTGTTTGGGAACAGCAACTGCAGTCATCAGTACTCTATTTTAGTTTACTGACTTTTTATTGGTTTGTCAGTGCTTCTAGGGAATTGTTTAAATGTGGATTCTTTAAAAATAGTTTTTATATTAGTAACAAATATCATGGGAGAGATAGTTTTGGCACTGGTGAAAACTCGCATGGTGATTTTGCCTGTAAGCGGAACTTTCAGTGATAACAAAAATAGCTCTCTTCTCCTTCTACCATTGGTTTCCCCTATGTGTTACTTGTATACGAGCCAGTTTCCCTCTACAAAGTCCTCCACGAAGACATCCCTCCCCTTAGGCAGATATCCCTAAGGGGCTTTGCCATTATCTACCAAACCAAATATTCTACCCATACTTTACGCCCGCATCTCTCCTCTGTGCGACTAAATACTTGCCCTGCACCAGTCGTCTCATTAAGCTGAACCTCATGGCAAAACTGCAGAATAAAAGTTCTTTATTAGTCCAAAGGGGCTTTGTCCCTGAAGGACTATTGTTTTCGTTTTGCGATTTTGCGTCGGAAACAATAAAAGTCTGTATCACTTTTCAAACTGTTGCCACAAAATATTGCAGCCCTGTATTATATTTAAAGAAATTAAATAATGAAGAATGTGCATAAATGTATGTATGTTTCTCGCATTGTGATAAAACGACGGTACCTAAAACCATAGAATTTTGAATGCCGTAATCCTGCTGCGAATATAGGCATCTGGAAGCCCAAATTTGAAACTTAGAATTTGTTTTATTAACGATTTCATATTTTGTAAAACTTTAAGGGATTTTTGATTAACAAACTCAAGGATTTCAAAGCGGGCAAGGGCAACGTTGTACAGAAAAAAAACATTTTTATCTGCAGCGCGTGAGACTGTGTGTAGGAAATTCTAAAGATATGCTCAGTTTAAAATTATTTTGCGATATTGTTCTGTAACTGAATTTTATGGTTTAAATGCGAAGAACATGATATTCAATAAATAAAAGTAACATACAAAATGTTTAAAAAACGCCCATTTGGACGTAATTTAAAATCTGAAACCTTTCAGATTTTCTTTGATTTCTAAACATATCTTTAACATTAATGACCATAATGTTTTACCGTTATTGGTCGCCTTAAAAAGAACACTGTTGACAAAAATTAAGGAGTTTGTATGTAACACATGCATATATCGTTATGTGTAAATATTGCACCACTTTTTAAACATCAGGAAAAGAATGACCTAAACACACTTACGACTAGCGTTAGACATTTAAAGAGGAAAAAATTATGCACCTCAAGGCCGTATGTCTTTATGCTACGACTAATAACTGTCAGTATATTTCAAATGCAAAAACGTGCCAAAATGGAAGAGAAGATTTGGCTAAAGGTAATTCTACGAATTCTGTGAAAATGTCTTCAAAAGCTAATAACAGACTGCATACATTAGAGAACCCAAGTGTCAATGATTGTTTAAAGTAAGAAATACATGCCAGGCTCAAGTACTCTTTCCAACTAGAGGTACCGTGAATTTTAAGTGTACATCACTTTGCTCATACTCCGAGAAAGAAGCAAGTAATAGTAGCCCATGAAACATTTGGCAAAGAATGTGTGGGAATTTATTTCATTTTTCTAACAGTTAATTTTTAGTTTTGAAAACAGCCTTCCTTTTACTTCCTTATTTTCCTGCTTACGCTTTCCTGCCAGAAGGAGTTCTTAGTTTAACCCTTTATGTTAAGAAGGATAAAAACTACTAGCTAAGCTGAGGTCTGAGCTACTTCAGAGACAGCTTCTTCTGTCTTTGACCACGTTGTTGCTCTAGTTAAAACTTGCTATTTTACGGCCGGGTATATTAATTAATTGCTTGTTAACCTACGTCGGTGATATTAGTCAAAGAGCCGACTATGCGTTAAATATCTCTGTACAGCTTCGGCTGATTATTCAACTTAGTTTAGTTTTGCGTTTTCAACTTTTAAGTTAAAGCTATAAATGTTGGATATTTGTACGCCCAAGAGGAGCCATCTGTGAATATATTAATAGTTAAAGTAAAAGTGTATTTAACCCTTCTTTTGCTGTTATTACTGATCAGTAGAACTTAGCGAATAGTCGGTAAACAGTGCTAGTAGGTTCTAGCATTCAAGTAACATTAATTTAGCAAACATACTCTAAAAGAAGGTATATATTTGTAATCCTATTGAAGGATATTGATTCAAGGACACAGCAGGCAATGTTTTGACAATTTCAATACTTTTAGAGCTGTTAATGCTTCTAGTTACAGTATCTTAAAAAAATATATATAAAATAGAATACTCTCAAATAAAAGCTGTTAACAGGCACTGTGCACTACATGACTACCTGTTTGAAATTAGCTAAAATACTTATTTAACCCATAATTTGTATTACCAATGCTAGGCTCATAAAGTGAACATCGATGGTAACGTAATACAGTAAAGCCTTGACGAACATGGGGTGACATCAACGCGTACGGAGTAACATTAAGCATAGGGCAAAATCGCGTTCCGTTATGTAAATTTTGCATGAGGAAAAATGCTTTGGGTATAAGTAAAACAAATCTAAATATTGTTGCAACTAAAAGGGAAAAACGAAACAAATTTTAATTGAAATGGTTTTATTACTGCTTAATAAGTAAATGCATAATACAATTACTCAGAAAAAAGTGGCAATTTTTGTTTGCTACAATCTTTTTAAGAGTTCCGAGGAAAATAGGGCAGAGTTCTTCAATGCCTCTCATGAAATGTTCTCCTCTTTTCCAAACTCTTCCAACTTAAATGAACTTAAACACAAATAAATAAATAAATTACGCATGCTTCTAACAGAACAAATAAATTCTACAAGCATATTTGCAGATTCTTTTGTCCATCTGTAGCCCCGAGCACTGTTATATCAATTTTTAAATTAATTCATTATATGAAACCTCCTGTAAAATACTGTTGCGTGTGTAGGGGTTCGTAATCGATTGAATGCACAAGTCGTTAAAAATTTTATAAAATTTATTCTTCTCACAAGAAAACAAAAGGCTGAAATATTTACTCAGAGATATTCGTACAATATCACAATATCTCAAACGTTAAACAGAACACAATTCAAAACAGAGAAACTAATTCTATCTCACAGAGAATTCGCTACAATGAATAAGAGCATTAAGTAAACAATACAGTTCGCTTAAAACAACAACAACTGAGCTGAGGTGTTTTAATTCGACTTTTATAAGCTTTTTAATTATTCATGAGAACATTCTGGTAAAATCTATTTTCTCGATTTTTCTGGATGGCAACAGCAATTCCGAGATATTTATTTATTAAATATTAAATTCACGCGCTATTGTATTTTTACTGCCCGACGTAGTTTTCTCTTCAAATTCGTCTGCGCTGCACTGGAAAAAAACAATTTTAATTACAGTTCTAAATAAATAGCTAAATGAACACCAAATCCGTAACAGTGTTTTAAAGACATTTCGAAAGACTAACTAATTAACTCATACAATCATTTTCATAAACACTTTCTGCAAAGATCATTAAAGACTCTCATATTGATGTCATATAGATTTTTAAAGTATAAACGTATAAACATTCTGTCATGAAACCTTACAAAACCATATTTGCGTAGCCTTCATACTTCTGCTATCAGCGTAGATACTGAGAGATATTTTTTATCTCTAACATCATAGATACGGATAGAAGACAAAGATTCAAGCCAAAAAATTGTAGATGCTTCAATGATGTTCTTTCAATTATTTTTCCATATCGTTTCAGTAGTTTTATTTCATGATAGCTGAGTTCAGAAAATAGCGATGTGTATTTCTTATTTTGTTCCCAAATCAATACAAAATAGTCATTTTTGATTTCTGAATTTTGGGAAATTCCATTTTTAATGCGAAAATGATATAATTATATCTACAATTTTTAGCGATACGTTATAAGGCATTTTTTTAATTTTAAACCAACCGTTCAGATTTTATGCTGCTGCGTCTTTACCATTCTCCCTTTTTTGGATATATTCTTTCAGTTTTATTGAGCTTAATGTTATATAAAAGAATATACACGGTACACTTCTCACATCTCAGATATTTTAAAATGTAGTTTTGGCAACAATTTTTCTTTCTTATTGTTGTTGATAGATTTTTGATGAAATTGCATCATTTTGAATAGTTTCATTCTTTTAAAAATTTCGGATTGGCAACAATCTTTCATCGTAGTTCTTATGTTACTGTTTTTAAGAGACTGAAAAGTTTAAGAAATTAAAAAGTTGTTTCTTTTTGCAACGGTAAATTGTTTAATTACTTTATTAGGATAATTAACATTTTACAAGGGATATTGTTTATTTCATTGTAATATTATGTTTTAATTATATATAATTTTAATTATAAAAAAGTTTTGCATGATATTTTTTAATCTGTTTAAGTTCTTAATCTGTTTATACCATTTGAGTTCTTAAGATTTTGCAAAGGGAAGTTGGTTAATTTATTTATTAGGATAAGTAATATTTGTATTAAGGGATACTGCATATTTCATTGTCATTTTTTATATGTATAATACATTTTTATTGATTTCTTTTTTGATAAAGTTGTTCTGCAGAGTAAAATTCTGCGCGAAATGTTTTGTTTTTTGAGTTTCTTTCATGTTATTTTTTGCTTATTTCACTGTTTGTAAGATATTGAAACGTTTTGCATGATTTTTTTGCATGAGCCAGTGCACCTCGAAGCGAGTTTTTCGAAATTCGAATTAGATTTTTTTTTTTTTTTAAATTTTGTGTTTTCTGACGAAATCGCGTCCTTTTAAGACATAATGGGCTATAGCAAAGCGAGATTTTACTCTATTGAACAGTTTAAGAAATTGAAAGATTGTTTCTTTTTGCAAAGGTAAATTGTTTAATTAATTTATAGATCTATATTTAAAAGGGCGAGTCTTTCTGTGTGTGTAGGTGTCTTTCGTTCGTACTGCGCGTAAGCTAATAGACCCAGGCCTATGAAATCTGGTACACAAGATGCATCTAGACAAGATGAAATAGTATCAAATTGATAATTTTCTCTCATTATATGAACAACAATGGCACACAGCCATTGTTGCTGATATCAGCACGGAAAAATGAGGGCGATAATTCTGTGCTGTTTTTAAATTTAATGTTTCTCTTGGATACTGGACATTTGTCTAGAGAAGGCAGCAGGAAGTTGGTTAATTTATTTATTAGGATGATTAATATTTGTATTAAGGGATATTGCTTATTTCATTGTATGCTTTTTATATGTAATGTATTTTCAACTGAATTTTTTTAACGTTGTTCTTTGTTTCTTTTTCCATAAAATTATTATGCAGAGTAAAATTCTGTGCAGTTTTCAAATTTAATGTTTGGTGTTCTCTTTAGGCATTTTTCCGGTACACTTAAAAGCCAGACGAAGGCTGGCCGCGCAGCGGCTAGTGTTATATAAAAGAATATACACGGAAGTGAAATTTAAGACAGCACTTAGAGTAGCCTAAAGCTGTGATGGACGTCATCTCCTTTTACACAACTGCGCAGTATTGTGGATATTGAAAGTGACATTAAACGGGAAGAAGTAAACTTCCTTTTATACTAGGACTTTGTACCTTCGACGTTTTCTGTCATAGCTTGAAACAGGAAGGAATAACTAAATCATAATCGAAATTAATATTTGTAAATAGATCCATTTTATATCAAAATAACGTAAAACCTTTCATTTATCATTACTTGAAATTTAGTGGAAATGAGACTTCCAAATTTTCCGATCCCACGAATCTTAAAAAAAATGCGGCAACTCAAAATTTTGCTTTTCCTATCTAAATCTTTCGAATTACGAGCTGACACGCCTTAACCTTTTTAACTCTACTCTGATTAGTTAAAACGAGCAAAATGACAGTCGGGCAAAAGAAGCATTTCATTAAAAGAGGCCGTGGTCGCTGCCTTTCAGTGTACGTGGATTAGCAATACCATATCGTAGCCGTTAAAGCCATAAGCATAATTTTCTAGAGAGAATTTAGAGGTCTGTATTTAGTGTTTATTTGTGGTAATAGTTGATGTAATATCAATACCTACATACATATTTAACTACTTTTTTCCTTCGATTAAAAAATACTGTGGAAAATATAAAACTTTGTGAGCTATTATTCAAAATTTCTTCCTTGTTATATTCAAAAACTGAACTCATTGCTAAAGACTAGATTAGGCACTTCATTCACTAAAACTCATTTTTTTAAGAAATACAGATGTATTTTCAAAACCTGTAATCTTAAATAGGTTTTCCAACAAACACAGATTCCAGATTTTGATTTAATTAAAAATTTAACACTATATAAAGGTTTTTTTTTCCTTTTCCTTTTAATTATCCTCATATAAAATTTCTAGAGTTTGATGTTTCGAGATACTACTGCAAAATTGTAGATGCCGAAAGCTGTTCTTGTTATTAATTTAAGCATTCTTAATTATTTTCAGGTTTATATAAGTTCTACTGAGTGACCGAAAAGTCTGTTAACATTTGAACTGAATAATGTAGGTACAGAGATAAAAACTGACAGACATGCTTGAAATGTCATTGAAAAAAAGTGCTTAAAACGGCCAACAGATGGAGCTTCACACCATAACAAAAGTAATAATTAGCATAACGACTGATTTTTAGCAAAGGCCGTGTTCTTTATAACAAATGTTCAACATGTCCGCCTTCATTCATCAATAACAGCTGTAGTCAAGAGGCAATGTTGTTAACAGTGTTGAAACATTTTCGTTTTCCCTTCCGATGGAATGAAAATTTGTTTACTGTTTATCTTGTCTGTCGCCGATGAGATCACATGACCGGCGACACAAGAATGATGGGAAATTTTTCCCTTTTTCAGTTGGACTTGTGTTTGCTTCTTGAAAAACGTTCATCGTACATGTACAATGCATAATCTGGAATATATAAGCATTAATAAATCATTCGTTAAAATTAAATGTCTAAATCTTTTCATGATAAATTAAGTGTATACATTATTTGGTGCCGAAACCCGGGATGGGCTTTAGATGTGATGAAAACGAAAGTATAATTCTTGATTCTTCCTGAGCTGGAATAATGGATACCTGAAAATATCAGGTAAGCCATTTTTTTTTTTATTCTTAAAGTATTGAATCGTGAAAAAAGGATTGATTTAAATAAAAATATTGAATATTTAAGTTGATTTATCGAAATATTACTTGAAAGAATAATACTTGATGCTTGAAAAGGAAAATAAATAATTGATCTTAATCGAAGGAAATGTGTAGAATATGAATGTTGCTCTTAAATGTTTATCTCGTTTTTAAAGGAAGTGACTGAAATATTGTTCTTTAATGTTTATTACAATTATTTGTTGAATTTTATAAGGTTATATTCTATTACTTGAAATATGGAAAATATAGATAAATTAAAGTCGAAAAGAGCTACTATCAGATCTTCAATCACTAAACAAATAAATAAAGCAGAAGATTTGCTGGTAGTAGCGATCGAACAAACTGACACAGATTCCTTGTTAGAGTGTCAGGATATTTTGTCAGAAAAGGAAAATTCTTTAAATGAAATTGATAAAGAGATAGATAAATTGATTGAAGATAAATCTGAATATGAAAAAGAAGTAAAATCTGTTGAAGAATACTCTCATAAAATTTTGAGTATGAAATCCAAAATTAAGAATAGGCTAAGAAAATGTAAAGCAGATACTGAAGTTAATGTAATTCAGAATGCACCTGTAATTCCTGTAATCGAAAGTAACCCTGTTGCGGCAGTTAAGTTGCCGAAATTAAACATTGAAAAGTTCTCTGGTGATCCCAGCACTTATTTAGAATTTATTAACTGTTTCAAGAATGCTGTGGATAACAATGATTCTTTGTCAAAGTTAAGTAAATTTCAATACCTGAAATCTCTTTTGACAGGTGCGGCATATAATGTCGTATCGGGGTTTGATCTCACTGATGAAAATTATGATGAATGCCTAAAATTGTTAAACGAAAGATATGGTAGGCGTGATATAATTATAAATTGTCATATAAATAAAATCTTAAACTTAGAGCCAGTAAAATCATCAAATAATATAAGGGGGCTTAGAAATTTGTATGATAAATGTGAAATACATATCAGAAATCTTAAGTCAATGGGTGTAACAACTGGTTCATACGGGCATCTACTTTTGCCCATACTGTTAAAGCTGTTACCAGAAAACATGGTTCTAGAATTCTATAAGAAAAAGAATACAGGAAATGAGTATGAGATCAATGACCTATTGGAATTCATTAGAGAAGATTTACGTGCCCGTGAGGCCACATTATTAGTAAATAATTCTTCTGGTAATAAAATACATGATACTTGCACTAATTTTAATTCCAAACAAAAATATAATCAGAACTTTTCTTCTAAGAAAAGTGTTCCTACGGCTGCTGCCTTGAACATTTCTATAAAAATATTTTGTGTATTTTGTGACTCTCCAGATCATACAAGTTTGAGTTGCAAAAGGTATACAGACCAAGAGAAACGTTTTAAATTAAAAAAGGGAGGACGCTGTTATAAGTGTTTCTTAAAATCACACCTGTCTTCTAACTGTAAAAGTAAATTAACACCATGTTCGAAATGTGGTAATAAATTTCACAATGAGCTGTTCTGTAATAAATCAGAAAAACCTGAAAATCCTGAGAATATTAACACAGATAAATCCACATCCTTGGTATCTTGCGTTTCTGAACAGAAAAATAAAACTATTTCTACATTACTCCAAACTTGTGTTGTATGTGTTTCTAGTGGGGAAAACAGAATTCATGCAAGGGTTTTGTGTGATAGTGGTTCAGAAAAATGTTTTATAAAAAGAAATTTAGTAAGAAAATTGAATTTGAAACCCATTAGAAAAGAGAACTTATTAGTATATTCGTTTGGTGGACGAAAACCACAAGAATCATCATTTGACGTAGTTTCTCTTGAATTACAAAATGTTTTGCAATCAAGCAATTCCATAAATATTGAAGCCTTGGTAGTTGAAAAAATAACTGGAGCTACAGTCAGAATTCCAGACAAAGGTTTGATTGAACGCTTGAAAATGAGAGGATTTGATCCTGCTGATACAGGGCACGAACGGGAAATAACTATTTTACTAGGATCAGACTTTTTATGGCAAATTCAACTAGGAATTGTGGGGAAAATTGGAAAACATTTATATATTGCAGAAACTATTTTCGGACATACTATTCAGGGGCAGGTAGAATCAAAAAACAGAAAAATAAATTGCTGTACTGTATCAGTTGAAGGTGAAAATAATGAATTGAAGAAATTTTGGGACTTGGAAGTCATGGGTATTGTTGAGAATAACGAAAAGAATTCTACTGATTTAGAAATTATAAATGACTTCCAAAATAATTTGAAATTTAAAAATGGTCGTTATGAGGCAAAATTACTATGGAACAAATCTCGCGATTTATTAAGAAACAATCTTGAAGTGGCAAAAAGAAGATTTGCTGGTCTAGAAAATAAATTTAAGTGTAATAAAATGTTATTTGAAGAATACAACAATATTCTCAGCGAACAAGAACATTTAGGGATTGTAGAGGTATGCCCTGAAAACAGCTCGACATGTAATTCTTATTACATGCCTCACCATCCTGTAATTAGAGACGACAAAACAACGACAAAGGTACGCATCGTTTACGATGCTTCTTCAAAATCAAATGATGCTCTTTCTCTTAATGACTGTCTTCAACCAGGGCCAAATCTAAATCCAAATATTTTGGATATTATTTTGAAATTCCGTGAAAATAGGATCGCCTTTTCGGCAGATATCGAAAAGGCATTCCTTCAAATATCAATCGCGGAAGAAGACAGAGACTATCTGAGATTCCTTTATTTTAAAAACCTCGATCGAAAAGAAAATATAATTTCATACAAAATGACAAGAGCAACCTTTGGTGTAACTTGCAGTCCTTTCATACTTGCCTGTACAATAAAACATCACATTGATAAGTACAAAAATTCTAACTTTAAGACTTTTGAAATGCTTAATTCAAATCTTTATGTGGACGACTTATTTTCTGGAGCAACAACTGTTGAAGAAGCTCTTAATTTATCAAATGAAGCTGTTAAAATTCTTGCTGAGGGAGGTTTTAATCTAAGAAAATTCGAAACCAATTCCCTAGAGCTTAAGCAGAAATGGCTTGAGGAAAAGTTGATCTCTCTCAATAATGACACTCCATGTACATCCTTAAAGGTACTAGGTTTAATATGGAACAATGATGAAGATGTCTTAGGACTAGAATTAAAACCCTTACTGTCTTCCATGAACACAGACTGTACCAAACGTAATGTATTAAAAATAGCAGCCAAAATTTTTGATCCATCTGGATTTATCGCACCCTTTGTAATTCGAATTAAATGTTTATTGCAACAGCTATGGCTTCAAGGGGTGACTTGGGATGATGTATTTTCTGGAGAACTCGAAAATGACTGGAAAAGATGGCTCTCCGAAATAAAAGAACTTAAAATGTTGAAAATTCCCAGATATTATTTTCATGTACCAAATTTGGACATGGACACTGTTCAGTTGCACATTTTTAGTGATGCTAATCCGAATGCATATGGCTCAGTCGCATACCTGAGATATAGAACTGATGAACATAAATTTGAAACTACTTTTGTTTTGGCAAAATCACGTGTTGCACCATTAAAAAAATTAACGCTTCCTCGCCTTGAATTGATGAGAGCATTGGTGGGTGCTAGGGTTGCCAACTACTTGAAAAATGTTCTACATGTTTCAAATGTCATTTTATGGTCAGATTCGGAAATAGTTCTACATTGGATTAAAAGTAGAGCTAAAAAATGGAAACCTTTCATTGCTAATAGAATTTCAGAAATACATGAAATTTCAGATCCTTGTGCGTGGAGACACTGCGAAGGAAAACTCAACCCCGCAGACATAATAACAAAGGGTTGTTCTGCAAAAGAACTGATAGATTTTCCGAAATGGTGGCATGGCCCTGCATTTCTTTCGTTACCTGAAAGTCAATGGCCAAAATCTAAACTATCAACACCAAAATTATGTGATGTATCAGAAGAATCTCGAAATTCAGAAGCTATCCTGGCTTGTGTGATCAAAACAGACAAAACTGATAAAGTTCCACTCATGAATTTGACAAAATTTAGTTCCTTGAAAAAACTTTATCGTGTGACTGCCTGGATTTTTAGATTTCTGTCAAATTTAAAAACAAAAAAGGAAAACAGAAAATTTGCGGAAATTTCAGCAGAAGAAATCAGTAAATCTGAAACCTTTTGGTTAAAACAAGCTCAAGAAGATAGTTTCCCCGAAGTTATAAGGTCCCTAAGAGAAAACAAACACATTCCAAAAAATTCAAAATTGTTCGACTTAAATCCCATATTATCAGATGAAGGTCTGCTTTTGGTACGAGGTCGGTTACAAAAGTCAAACCTACTATTCAACAACAAACATCCAATTGTAATTCCCTCAAAACATAAATTAAGTGAATTAATAATACGAGATGCTCATGAAAGAGTTTTCCATGCGGGGATATCTGATACTCTAGTGCATATAAACAGTATTGTACAGCATAGTGTAGGTATGGTGAGAACCTGCCATCGGATGTTTTCTTTTAGCATCCCTAATGAGGTCGGATGATCGCGGTGGACTTGTGATTTAAGGTAACCTCACAACAAATAATCACACGGACTGAGATCTGGGGAACGGTGACGCCAGGCATGACGAAACTGGTGGCTCAGCATGTGATTCTGACCAAACGATGTGTGCAAGTGAACCTTCATACGTCTTACAATACGAAATGGAATGCCAACGGGCATAAAGGTAATACCTTCTAACAGGTGTTTATCAGCCAGATTAAGGATGATGCTATACTGTAACATATCAGTCTACCTCTCACCTGTCAGACTAACAGTTTGAATAGCAGTACCACGTATTTCCTGCAAAAAAGGGTTCGATCACGTTTGATGTGATAAATCCACAACACACCGTGACCAACACACGGAGGCGAGGATAGAAAAGTTGCAAAGTCATGAAGGGACTGATTCCCTCTCTCATTTCAACTCATTTCATGCATGATTCTCATGCGGCGTCGGACATTTTGTTGCCGAGCGCCGAATGTAGGCCTTTTTTTTGCATTTTTTTTAATAAAACCCTATGTCATTTCAAGCATGTGCGTCAAATTTTACCTCTTTATATACATAATTCCGTGAATTATTGAATTTTCAAATTTAACATACTTTTAGGTCACACAGTATAATAATGTTGTGGGTTTTTTCTATCAAATTCTAAAGTTGTAACTTCGAACCCCACGAACACTAACAAGCGAATAATCGCTTAAGTGTGTGAACAAAACACGTAAGACTTAAAGAGGGTTTATAAGCCTTTTTCTGTATATTTACAATCAGTTCCTACTTGGAACTTTACACAAAGCCTCCACTCGGGATTGCACTTAAAATAATAATAATTTAAACTAAATTAGCTTAACTAAGCTATTTGAAAAGTATAGCCGAAGCTATCAGAAATCTAACTACTTGGCCCTTAAGTATTAATTAAATCGGCCAAGCCAAGCAAGGGCCTAAAGTATGGCCGAGCGTAGTAACTAATAGAAAAATTAGCCAAAGGCAAACGCGCGCTAGTCAGGGAATCAGACTCTGTCTCTTTCGGAGTCGGTGAAGTATCGACTTAAATAGTACTCTTTCTCTTTTGCATTAACTGCGTTTCTGAAATTACATTCTGGCAGCAAATTGTAAGCTGGAATTATAATAAGATAGGAAAGATACAAAACTTAAAATAACTCTTAATAAACTTAGGATAAACCTTCCAATGTGTTACTTACGGTCTCTTGACACCGTGTTAACATTAGAGATGAAAAAGGTCTTAATTTTGTCCAAATTTCTTTGCATTGACGGAATCAGGTTTGTACAATTTTTTTTTCTCTTCTTTCTCTATAATAAATATAACTTTTTATTTTTGTTTTTGTTGCAGTCACTTGGGTAAATCCTTGCTCCTTCAAGTGTCACAAATACTTACAGCCGGAGGCTCAGATATACGAATATGGGCAAATAGAAAGAAATACATTTTCTGCTCAATTATCTCCCGCTAAGTAGTTTTCTTGCATAAATTTTTCTGCGTCGAGCCACATGCCCCCGCAAAAGCTATTGAACATTGTATTTTTAAGCATTTTTAAGTTGTAAATTTTGGTTTATTGCCTTGCTTATTGTTACTACAGATGTATTTTAAAGACCTTCACAGTTGACTTCTCCTTCGGCGCATTTTCTATTGTTACCGGTGATATAACTTTAGAAACTCTATAAGGTATTTCTCCCACTTTCCTCGCATGCCTTCGTGGTTTAGTGGTCAACACGCTCGACGCGTAACCGAAAGGTTCGTGGTTCGATTCCCGGCAAGGACATTGCTTATTTTTAATCTCTCCTGCTTCCAAATAACCTAATGACTCAAAAAGTGGCACCCGAACTAAAAAAAGTGGTGGATGATGATTCTCCACTACCAAGATTTGGCGATTGGGTCCCCCTAATCCCCTGTCGGGGGGGGCTATGTAAGGTATTTCACGGCACGGGGGCACTGCACATTTTCCACATCTCTCCTGATTTAAAAAAATACCTAATGTCTCTATAACAGTACTTACCTTTTTTGGGTATTCGCTTGAAGTCTTCTTTTCGTGTAGAAA